>JADDOH010008605.1:0-14781 GCA_016648135.1 Agrypnia vestita | reverse complement strand
TACATTTGCAACGCAGAATCACTTGATCACTAACATATACCTTTTATGATTAATTTAATTAAAATTATAAAGTGCTATAAATGTAGTAATAATGGCACCTGCGATTTCGCTTTAAAATGATTTTAACTGAATTCAATGATTTGGTTGAAAAAAAATGGATTTCATTTAATTTAAAATAAATATGTATGAATTATATGTTTGTTCACGCCCCTGCGGAGCGACAACGTAATTTGAGGGCTAAATGACGTAATTAACAGTGGAATAAACAGAGGGTTGGTTTTGGGGGTCATTAGTACCCCACATCTTGTTTCGTGTAATCAGGACGCACACATAGCCTATGAATATAAGCTTCGTATAATAATGGCTTCATTCATTTTTGTTAAAGCACTTATTTGATTTATTATTCATTTATGAAAACGTTCAGTGCTGTTGTGTGCTGTAGCTATAGCTTTAAGAAAAGTGCTTAAGAAATGCATTGAATTTGAATATCTCAATAATTATATACAAATAGCTTGCTAACCATTCATAAATGGCGAGTTCCCTAGTCCAAAATACTGGACTTACAAGGAGATCCCTTAGAGCAGTCATGTTCAAAAATGTAGATTTCATGTGTGCGGAACAAAAGATTTCCGATCGCGCGTAAAAATCCTTTTTTTTGGTTTTTGATTTTGAAAATTACGATAAAAAAAATGAATTTCATGCATGTATTCTGTTTATTTATCTGTGACAAACAATTATTATCTGTGTACATCTACATATAAAGTAATGTAATTATGATAAATTCTTGATTACGCTCACGCGGCCGGCTGCTTGTTCCCGAGAAATTCTGATTATGTTTGTTAAAATACGGGGCAATCGAGTGGCTAAGGAAAAGAAGAATCATTATATATTTTCTATGCTCCTAAAACTAACGTTTTGAAGTATGAAAACACGTACAACATGTTATTATTCCTACTCATAATAATCAATTAAATCAAACTATAATGCGTCGAAATGCAGATTATGTTTTAATGCTGTCTCAAAAAGAAGGGATCATAAATTATTTCAATTTTAATTACTCCCTTTTTTTAACTCGTAGCGTCTGCTTGTCTGCCGAAAAAAAATTGGATCGATTTTTACCTCTTTTCCCGTAATCCAATCGAGCTGAAACTTTGCAGGCAGACTAGTGGCGATGATAAAAATAATCTAAAAAATTTTTGTTTAAAATTTTTTAATTATTATAATACAATTTTGGATGTTTCGAAATTTTAACGTTTTTTTTCAACTTGGAAAACATACAAATGAGAAAGGAGCCCGACGCGTGGGGAGGGCGCGAAACCTGTTTCAACTAGAAATGAGAAAGAGAGTATAATGAAAACTTAGTTTTTATGGGTTAATTTTTTATATAACAAATATCGCAAAATAGAAATTGCAAAAACACTCAAAATATATGATAGTATCATGTATTTCGAGTGTTTTTGTTTAATGTTTACAAAGAAGACATGGAAAAAATATTTTAGTGGGTTTAGTCTCGTTAAAGGAATATGAAATTAATACAGACAAATTTCGGGCAAAACTGAACAACAAAACTAGCTTTTTTAAATTTATAAATCCAATGAATAAATAATTTACTCAATACTGATACATCCAACCAATTCCAAGATGTAATATAAAGCCAAAGAAAAATATGAATTATTTTCTTGTTGTTTCTGGTTCCTTATAAAATAATACGCTCTTCTGTATAATAAAAGATATGCACGGTTGAATATATTTCCACATTCGTCGTATTAAAGATGTGTTGATACATATATTCAATGTTAAGCTCAAAACAGTATTTAAACTATTTTTTACATTGGGCACTCAATTAATTAGTAGTTAATTATACACACGAATATGGCTAAAATCGGCCCACTTAAAATAAAAAATAAAATATTTTGAAAGACTCAAAAATATTCTTGCTTCAAAGAATTTTTTGCAAAATCAATCTAATAACACAAAAAGTGTATTTTTTTATTTTTGAATGGCATATTAAATATTTTTACGAATGGATTTACATTATTACGTTAGCATTTATGTACATCTTTTAAAAGTATTAAAATAGAGATAAATGAAACCTCGTTAGCATAATGGAAACGTTAAGCCGGGATATGATTATATCTAAACCGCTAAGTAACTGCCAACTATAAACACAAAAACAATAAACTCAGGGATGTTGCGACGCATTTAATGAAATTATTTACAGAGCTCGGGGTGACTTTGCAAATAGGGGAGGACCGGTGCAGTTTGCGCCGTACTTGTTAGTAGTTCTCCTAATTTGTGTAAGTGTTTGTTGGTTCGCGGTCCGTGAGCATTTTTCTGTCAGCATGACCGTAAAAAAGGCTCGTCGCTCCTACTCTCTTGTTTATTAGCCCACCGAGTATAAAACCAAATTACTTTACTTGGTCGCGGGCGGGGTGGAGTCTTCCACCCCCCACAAGAAATATTTTATTTTTTATGGGACATTTCATTACGCCACTCCTAGAGAAAGTGAATGCCTCTGTCACGGTGTATTGTTGACGCGGTGTTAAACATGTGTGTGTCGATAGAGATATAATATTATTATATTGCCTATATAAAATAATATATTTCGGTACGCCGAATCTGCCTCACAATTTATAATAAATATAGCTATATGCAAGAAAAAAAAATTAATTACGGTAGAAAAATGTGAAACGTTACACAGTCTTAATTTATAATCTATTATTAAATAACTATACATTTAAGAGGAACACTCCCACACGTAATCAGTAATCAGTAAATCATTTTCACTCAATGTAATTAAGAATAATAGTGAATAGTATAAGTAAGAAAAGAGTGAACGTGTGTAACTGCTATCTTATTTTTCTAATTCTGTTATTATTGAACGATCATGTCAGCGATCATTGTGTTGCCAGCAGCAGCTCGACGTTGTTGAACTGTGATTTTCTCAATCCATTGCCTAGGATATTTCATCTAGAATGTCCTCCATCTTATGAATCTCAATTTTGACTTAAATGATAATATTGTATTTTTCTGAACAGCTTATACATTGCGATTTCAGGGCTGATATATTTTTAATAACTTATTACACTTTTTATATCTGATTAATCCTATTATCATTAGTAAATAATTTCAAAGAAAATCCCATATCAATGAATAACATTACAGTGATCAATATCACAAAAATTATAAGAGTTATTCAATTAACTAGCATTTCAAAAATGAAAACATAACAAATGTAATTTTATCTAGGTAAAAATTACATTGTCTTGTAATGTTAACAGAATTCTACGATTATTCGTCCAGGACGAGTAATAAATATCTTTTAGAAATGCGTTTTTCAGGGAGAAGTCAAAAAGAGCTATTTTAGGCATTAATCCTGAGATACGGGGTGCATAACCTATAAACCCGATACACAACGTAATATGTTATTTAAACAAATTTTAAGTGTATAATCAATAAAAATCAGATGATATAATTAAAATTAGATATTAAATTTTGTTTGACTTAAGAAATATTATTGAATTATTTTATTCCATTTTTGCTATTTCATTTATGTATTCTATTATATTATAGAAAGTTATGTTCTCATCATGTCTCTGAAACACATCCAATAAGATCGTAAAAACGTTAAAAATGTTAAAATAATATTTTCAAAATGGATATAAATATAAATTATTTCAAGTTCCTAGTAAATTGTTTTGCATTTATTTGAACCATGAAGTAAAGAATAAATGTAGATTGCTTGTCTACACGCCTCCATTGCCTTTTGACACAAAAGAATCATATTTTTATAAATAAAATGACTGCGGGAACAATTTAATTATTTAAATGATAAATAAGTTCAAAACCACCTGTTTATTATTTAGATTCAACCACATAAATACACAAAACTTCTACAGGGCGATTATAAAAACATAAGCTTAACGTAAAATTATTTAAAATGTATAGATATCATTACTAGCTGCAAAAGGTATGTAGAGTATGTCATGGGAAGGAATACAGATGTCTCTACCACAATCTCTTCAAATATTTGAAAGAATACAGATTTAGAACATACATATAGGTACAAAACTTTAAAATTTTTATAATATGTGGGTTTTTTGGTTTTCTTTTTTTCTTTCTTTTTGGTCGATGGAATTGGTGAACGTTACATTATGTAAAGTTATCACTTATGCCAGCTCGTACAGGTTATAAGCCCCGGGCTACGCTTTAAAGACTTTTTTGTTTCTTTCATATCTTAGTTCTGTTTGTCGTATAAATTGCTTCTTCCCTGTCTTAATTCAAAAATATGTTTAGTTTTAATTATTTATCTGATGGTTAAATTTATTTTTAATAAATTCAGCTTCGTTATATGTATAAATGTATATTTTTACTAAGTATCATGGGACTTAAGGGAAAATGACCGTAATGATTCGAAACTGACGGTGCCGGTGGTTTTATGATTATAAGAATGTTTTAAAAATAGTCTGCTGGTAGGATTTAAGTGGTAAACATACAAAATTATTCATATTCTTTGTATTTAAATATCTTACGGTAAAATTGTGGCCTTAAAATCTTACAAATATAAAATGTTTTTTTTAATTGAATTTATAATACCAATACAATTTGAGTATTTTATAAAATACAAGTTTTACTACCCACATTCGGCTCATTACTTGAATTCAGATTTTAAGAAAAAGACTGAAAAGCATTATGGATGCAATCCACTATTCGTATGGTATCCTTTTCGATCATATATAATAAATTCGTACGCCACATATCTAAGAATTCTGCCATATAAATATGTAATTTCTCATCATTTTCCAAAATATGTGTTAAGGTATAACTCACGCTTCGTGGTACTGACTACCTTCTACAGATCACGCTCCATTTGCTTCATTGGTTATCTTTAATGTAATCAAATATAAATATGATGATGATTGATCTAATAAACTCATTATTTTTAATTAATTAAGTACTTTGAGTAACCTTACTTTGTGTAACTTGAAGTAACTTTACGTCTACCAGTTTCGATACCACTGTATCTTCATCAGGAAGAAAGCATACTATCTATTACTTATTTTAGTAAACAAATTAATTTTGAACGGGGACATGGTTACAGTTGTGGTCGGGTTAATTGACAAGTACACACCGAAATGGGATATTATGCCCCCACCACAACTGTAGCCATGCCCCCGTTCAAAATTAATTTGTTTACTAAAATAAGTAATAGATAGTACGGTTTCTTCCTGATGAAGATACAGTGGTATCGAAATCGGTAGACGTAAAGTTGCTCCAAGTGGTTTATACTAAGTTCTTAATTAATTAAAATTAATAATTACGCCTAACCACAAAGTTAACGCTATAAACATCAAAAAAAGATTTATTCCACGACTAAGACAGCGATTAAAACGAATATAATCTAATGTTTCACACCACAAATTTTCAATACTAGACTTCTTACTGCAAAACGTGTTTTATGGATTATTTCCTCCCCCATGCAATACCGTTATCTTTCGCAGTACAGCCGTAAACAGTTTCATTAAAAAGCCATTGTTTACGACGACCCACCCGCATGGCAGTAGTACTGCAGTTTTACTAGAATCCGTTTCACGTCCGATACACAATAAGAAGTGAAATGGCGTTATACCTGCTTTTAAACCCTTAAATCTCGAGACACTACTGCATAAGACCCTAGTAACCATTACTCTATCCATTTGAGTGATGTAATTTTGCATCGTATCTTTTTACTTTGCACGCTCAGAGCTGTAAAATTTCTAGAGCCGTGCGGTTCGGTAGTTATGTCGACCGGACACGAGCTTATTCCTGCAATAATAGAAGATATTGTTTCGTTGGATTTGATAGACACAATACGGCAATTTGTATTTGTACATTTCTGTATACAGCAAGCTACTATCTTAAAATATGAATTCATTACAAATTATGTTATTATTGTACATGTTTCCATTGCAATCTTAAAAAAAAACAAATGGCAAAATCGTATAAAGTAGCAAGATGTACAGATTATTTAAATTACGTGGAGTTTATATGTAATGTGTAGAAATAGTATACGCGTAAAATATTATCCACTGGTCACTTATAAAAATAATGTTTTAAATAAAAAATTAATTAATCAATTAGAAAGACATAGAGAAAAATCAAATTAATTAGGTTTTAACTTTCACAGAACTTCGTTCTGAAAAAATTGCAACTTCACAATAAGAATGTGTTCTGAATAAAATAAATGTTTTTAATATTTATACACGTTTACTAGTTTATAATATACAGATACGTGTTTTAAAATTGTTTGTAAAACTTACCACATACGTACTCTTTTTTGGTACTAGTCAATCAAGCTGTCATTGCCCAATTGCGCATGCACGGTAAATTTTAAACACTGGACGAAATATTTAAATATTTACGTTTTCTTTTTACACTGTTTACCGCTTTAAATAGCTACTTTTAGTTTGAAAAGTGTTATATTCCAGTTTGAATCAAGTCCCTGACTTTATATTAGATGGAAATGCTTGCCGTACCTACATACATTGTCTATGATAATATATTGGTTAACTATCATATTCATGTATTTTGATTTTAAACGTCCTATTCCGAATGTCGTTGTTCGTATGTAGTGTGGTAATAGCAATGGTGGCGTGTACCATGTTTTCCACATTGATGCCGTAGATCATTTATATTTACATACGTAGCCTATACCATTTATATTTTAATTATATATATATAATAATTTAATATTAAACGTCGTTTATCTTTATTTTATTTATGTTTATTTTATAGCATTAATAATTTGAGGATACGGCATAAAAAAACAAATATGTCAGTATAGAAAAGTTGTCTCTAAAAATCTAAAATGCAAAATTAGGCCATTGGTATGTACCATCGGCGAATGCCGATTGTAGACACCAATGGCCGCGTAGCAGTCTATAGCCGCGCAGCGGCTTCTAATGGCTGTTGAGCGGCTACTGATGGCTACAGACAGGCGCCCGCAGAACCTAGCGGCAAACTTAGCAATTAAGACTGTTATTCTACTCAAATTTAATTACAGTCAAAAAATAATATCGACTGCTTAGTTTTAGAATTAACTCCAAAAGAGTTTGTATTTTTACTAAGAAAAATATTGATCTAATTAATATATATGAAAAATAAAATAAAAAAAACACTGGAAATAAAATACTCAATCTATTTATTACCCTAAATTAAAGTTTTTAAATTAATAATTTCTGTATTTTTGATGTTTATAGCGTTAAATTTGTGTGTTGAACATAATTATTAATTTTAATTAAACAACTTCGTATTAACTACTTAACCAGTTAACTTGTTAACGAGTGAACAGTTAAGTGATTAATACAAAGTTGTTTAATTAAAATTAATAATGAATAATTTGTAAAACTGATTGGCATTAAAAATTAATAGTTGAATATTAATAGAAGTCGTTTATAAACATATCATCACATATTTTTTTGCGTCCCTTTTTCTATTGAATATAAGCTTACTAGTAATACATTACTAATAATTGATGATTAAAAAATAATTAAAATCAGAATACGTACCTACTCACATTTCTTTCGTGCGACATTTAAGTTTGTTAAATCGCCTTCCAAAATACAAATCAGTACATGGTTTTCTCTTCGCCAGTCGTCGTATTTGACGTTTACAAAATATTAGGATTTTTCCGGACGGTGTATTATAAACATACTAGTGAGGTAATGATTTTACCATTTGGTCTACCATAAACCGAAACAATTATCTAATACGATAAATTACATAATAAATTACTTCTAGGCAAGAACCAACCCTTTCTCATAATAATGACCGGTCCACATAATATTTGTCAGTGCAGCCAGCGTAAGGGAAGTAGATAGATATTGGTTTATTCAATTATAAAAAATATATATTATTTGTTATATGTAATAATGTAAATATTAATTTCTTTGGGGGTAACCCGCGTCAAAATCTGGTTCTCAGAAGGACCATTCGTCAACTGACGTTTCACCTGAATCACAACAGGCATCTTCAGGGTGCCTTGTTAATAAATTTCCGTCACGAGGGGCAGTGCGAGCATGTCCGTTCGTATCGGAAGCTTATTACCAAGTGAGGTCTGGCAAGTCAAAATCTAAATTTGGGTACTTTGGTCATTATTGGCCTTAATGGTTTTTGGGAATTTCGTATTAAATATTGGGTGTTCCCGGCCGTTGTTGGTCTTAATGGCGTTTGTCTGGCTCCTTGTGACGCGCTTTGTACTGGATGTTGCTTCTATTGTGTCGATATTTATCTGTTCGGTGGTTGTATTTAAATGATTTGCGCGTTAATGTATTATTTTTACTATGAAATCTATTGTTGAATAAAAATTATATATATATATATATATATATATATATATATAATATCTATAGATATATATATATATATATATATTCTATGTTAGTTCTAACTACTTTGGGGGTAACCTGCGTCAAATTCTGGTCGTCAGGACCAGTCGTCTGCCGACGTTTCGAACAGATCTCACTGTTCATCTTCAGGGCGCCTTGTCGATGAGCTGCTTCTCCAAAAAGCGTACAACCGTTTGGGTCCGGAGCTCACCGTCAAGTGAAAGTTTGAAAAAATCTGCGTCAGGTGTTTGTGGAGGAGTGGGTTTCTCCAGCGACGCCGTTAATGTGTTTTGCTCGGCTTATATATATATATATATATATCAGTATATATATATATATATATATATATATATATATATATATATATATATATAATATATAATACGAAAATAAATGAAATAAAGAGAAATACACAAATATCAAATAATAAAACTGAAAAATTAAATGCTGGAACCTGGATTCAGGTTCTGGTTCTGAACTGGAACAGTCGATTACTTCCCGAATAAAATTGGAATAATATAAATAAGTGAATTAATAATTCAAAGAGAAACATATAACTATCAAATATTGACGATTTGTTAAGTCGCTGGGATAGTGAAATTGGTAACACGCTGTGCGCGAAACACAGAGGTCCGTGGTTCGTATCCAGGTTCCAGCATTTAATTTTTCAGTTTTATTATTTGATATTTGTGTATTTCTCTTTATTTCATTTATTTATTTCGTATTAAATATTACGGGACTCGTTCCTTAAATAAATGAAAAAAAATATGTTTAATAATATATATACTCTATTTGCAGTTTAGCAAAGAATACTTCCATTGTTCGGAAATCGACTAGCGAGAAGACGTCAAAGCTTCGTTTGATATTCTCGTAAACAGTCGATTACTTCCCGAATAAAATTGGAATAATATAAATAAGTGAATTAATAATTCAAAGAGAAACATATAACTATCAAATATTGACGATTTGTTAAGTCGCTGGGATAGTGAAATTGGTAACACGCTGTGCGCGAAACACAGAGGTCCGTGGTTCGTATCCAGGTTCCAGCATTTAATTTTTCAGTTTTATTATTTGATATTTGTGTATTTCTCTTTATTTCATTTATTTATTTCGTATTAAATATTACGGGACTCGTTCCTTAAATAAATGAAAAAAAAAAAAAAAAAAAAAAAAAAAATATGTTTAATAATATATATATATATATATATACATGGATATTTTTGTTAAAAAAATAGAATTGTATTTCTAACAAAGCAAAAATTTTAACATTATCCGAAATTGTTGAGTAAATGGGATGTTTGAAGATACTAAAATGAAAATCAATTTTTTGCAGATTCAACAGTACCTATACGTAGGGACCGTCGATTTGTCCAACATCAGTCCAACATCAGTATTCTTGCGCTATCATGCATTGCTGGGTTAAAATATATCGAAAAGTAATTTTTAAAAATATAGCCATACTGAAGCGCATACACACCTTTTGCATACGTCTGTGCGATTACTGCAAACATTACTGAAAGCGTGGGTCTTGCCACCAAACAGAAGAGATACAAACTAACTACACTTTAAAAATTGGGTATTTAGAGATAAATTATAATAAATATGTATTATTAATTTATTAGGGCTGTATAACTGCATGTAAAGGCTAAAATAAATATTATCCCACATTTGCATTATAAAGTTAGTTATAAATTGTATAATTTGTATGTATTGTCACGGGTCGTGGCCGCGGGAAGAATTAATGAAACGCTGGAATTTAATAACGGATTTATGAAATACTGATTAATTAATTAAACAAATGTACAGACTCTTAACACTATTTAACTTAACGCTTTTATTTGAATTAAACTATTTCGTAAATTTATCACTCGTAAATAGACACTTTATAATCGTTTTAACACTTTATTCACTATTCACTTGAATATTCCATATTATTCGCTCAAATATCATACAAGAGTAAGCATTACACTAAATTATCTATCGCTTTATTCATACGCCTGATGGTAATACTATGTTCGTTTCGTGATTCGCCGCTAGAGCCACGTTGTAAGAAACGTCAGAATAACAGTGGCCCTCCACGGCCTGGATCCGTTTATTTATACCTAATCTCTGGATTTTCAAACCCTGGAGAATTCTCTAGTATTTACCTGACTTTTCTAGTGTTTACTCGAAAGTTCTCGTGACTTCCAGATGTTCCTGGAACGTTGGAGATGTCTCTCGAAAGCTGCAGATAATTCTAGATCCTTCGATAATTTTGTACCAACTTCAAACAACTGTCACTTGACAGAAGTGCGTTATTCTTTTTAGCCTCGTTACAGTATTGAAAGTACGTTATAATTCTTATACATAAAGAGCATTATTCAATGAGTAGCTTGTTGGTCTTGTGGTTAGGACACTGGCCTCGTGATCCAAAGGTTGCGGGTTCGAACCTTACTCCAGACTAGCGAGTTATTCCTATTTTCATAGCACAAGCGTTTAGCTTAGTTTGAAAATAGTAAGAATATTGATGTGACACGTATTCCGTGTTCACATCTCTATTTAAAAAAAAAAAAATAGAATTATTTACAGTAATGCAAGTATCAATACCGGTTAATACTATTGTGATAAGTAAATTAAGAGTTACTTCAAGATCCACTTGTCCCTTCTTCCACTTCCATTCTGGGTTTAAAACCGTCTTACATCCTCCTCCTCCAGCCGCTTTACATCCTCCTCCTCCAGCCGCCTCCGCTCCTCCTCCTCGTGCCAACCCGGGCGCGCGCCCCGCGGGTCGACACTTGTAAGGTCAGATGCAACAGAGGGTCGTGTAGGGTTACCACCCTCGAGTATTAAGGGCCGCCCGGATGGGAGGGTGCGAGATAAGAAACCGGATCCTTTATCCCGAGGCGGTCTCGGTGTCTCTTGGTGCGAGATTTGTGGACCTTCGTTCATTTAATAGAATCGTAATATTTCCAAAGAGATTAACGATAAGCTTAATCATTTTGCTTCACACTAATATTATTATTTAAACCATAGTATTTCGTAAGCCTTATTAATCAAATGGCAAATTTTCCGGAATACGATTGAAAAATATATGAGAAAGCAAAAATACCATAAGGCACTTAAATTTACGTTTTGTGGCAAGTATTTTTTAATATGGCTACAACAGGCCATGGGACCCAATTGTGTAATTTTTTAAATTGAATCTTATTTTTACAAAAAGAACGTCCATGTAAAACCTGCCACTATCAGGGAGACCATATATATTCAAGCATGGAACTGTCGACTTCAATAATCGAAGACCGACCGTGTGCAAGAAGATAAATATGTGAACGATATTTGTACGTCATTTCGAAATAATTTGGCATTCTATCCTCTCTGCATACCCCTTCGTAATATGGTGTGATATTAAGTTAGTTAGTTAGTCTTTAAATTAACATTAGTATCTTTATAAAAAAACATTATCATATATTTATCATAAGTAAATCATTTTTGGTAATTGTTGACAAACCCTATTGATAAATAATAAAATCAAGTATTGATATACCAAAAATTGATTCATGATCGAATCTTTAATTTAGAGTATGACATTTACATAAAAAAATCAACATATTATAGCGCTGACCTTATGAAATACTTACATCTTATTAATTAGTACATACTTATAAAGTTGAATGGGGACATAAAGGAATTGGATATAGATTAACATATTCGTTTGAAGATTTTACTTGATTTATTTTTTCACAATGAACAAATTATGGCAGCCTGAGGAGGCTGGCGTGGTATTTGAAAATGCTCGGGATGTGCAGCTGGCTCATGTTCAGGGACTCGATGGAAGGAGGACGCTCAAGTTTGCTGGCATAAACGCAGCTTTGTATCTCCAGGAACGAATCGATATCCGACCTTGGTGTAGTTACAGATGCTTAGATAAACACGGCACTTCGGTATACCCTGAACTATGACTTCCAGATATATTATTCATGAGTCATGGAAAAACACGTCTTACCGATTATTACAATCTACTATTTATAATTCGAAGACCGATGCACAATTGATGATTTGCATGGACTGGCTGTCGTGTATTGCGATTAATATCTTGTTCCGTCGAGATAATAAATTCTACTTTTTCAAGGATCCCGAACTAATTTTAATTTTTTTTTTCAAATACCTAATAAGTAATAAATACTTTGATCGGCCTTCGGACAGGACCTCAAGTTTTGATAAAGGACGTTTGGTAAATTTTTGGTATCGAAGATGGCTTGTGTGGCATATATCTATAAGCCGCCGCAGACTTAGGTGGGATAAACGGGTACGAGGCGGGGAGGGATTTAAGGTCTAGAACATATCCGCTCGGCAACCCGATATAATATGTACAACGGTCAGGGCGATTACGGAAGGCTGCACGGGACACCGGGAAAGATACTAATTTCTTAGCATTCGCGCACGATCGTACTGACCTGTTTCCGTGACTTTCAAAGTTTAATGCTCTTTTTCTTCGAGGTAAATAAGAAAATAGTTTATTATTTACTGGCCGACCAAAAATAGAAGTGTATATAAGTTTAATGGTGTTCAGCAGTTATTCTCTTATGTGATATTGAATAATATCACGCATTCTGTTATTCCTGTTAAAATTTTCATGTTGGAAATAATTTAGAAATGTGATCTACCTACCTACTTATTAAATGTTAATCATATTGTTTCGCGTGGAAAATTACGCTGAAGATTATTAATTGTTGAAACGTAAAAGACTCCTTACATACATAAAGTACAATGCAGAGCAGCATATTGATAAATGTTCAAATTTCGTAATAAAATAATAAAATTCACGCCCTCATTCGTTCCATGTGTACTTTACACGTAACACAAATATGCACACACACACATTCTCTCGCAAACTTTTCACATTACCATGATTGTGCTTATTGTATTCACCCAGTGTTTCTATGCACTAGGTCTTGAAGCGTCTACCGACTTAGTTTATATTTACAGAAAAAATTGTCTCAATCGAGTACTGTCGTACAAAACAGCGTCCCAGTACATGCGCTCCCCAGTTCCATGATACGGCACATCTCTATAGTTACTCGGGAATACCTTTCAAATTGAAATAAGCGGTAGTGTGGATTTGTTTTTTGCCCGGCAGTGTACATTCGGAGACAGAACGACGACATTAGAAGCTGCACTTATACTACACAATGGATACATCCAACTCACGAGAAATGCAATCGCCTTCCTCTTGGTGAAATTCTATTTCTCGGATAAAGACAACAATAGTTTTGCGAGGTCGGTAAAATTTTATCGAACTCTCTTGGTGATTCGCTTCTTCGTATACAGCTAACAGTGCTCTTCGCGATCTTGTTTTATTATTGTGGATGGCTATTTTAAAAGAACATAAGAGCGTGTGTAACAGTTTTTTACTTCGATGTCGATGTCTTCATTCTCATTACTGGATGCAAACGTCACGTAGGACGTAAAATCGTCACTAAATTTCTTAATGTGGAATATTTTTTCGGAGACTCCCTAGGCCCTAGAACGCTAAAAATATGATGTTTGAAATATTAAATATGAAAAATTATTGAATATTGCAAATGAAATGTAAGTACTATATACATAGAAAGATGTTACATATCACATTAACGACTTTGTCGATATCAGCGAGGTAAACGTTGCGAGGCTCTATGCAGGAGTAGTATGATGCATTTCTCTGAGACATGTTACGTGTTTTTTAATAGAGAATGTATTTATTCAGCAAGAACTCTAGTAAATGTTATCCATGTAAATTACGTTACAATAGCGCGTAAATAATCCGTAATTTTAATTGTTTTTTTAGCGCTTCCAAATTCTTTGTGAAATCAAAAATATTTTTAAAATAGGGTTCGGTCCCCCTTCCTTTCACATGCCATTTGAGCACACTACTACAACCTTGCTACGCCCCTTTAGATTAGATTTGATTATATTTATGTATATTTAGTATTTCTAAACTTTATTATTTAGCCTTTATAACTTAATTTGAAATATAACTACACTTTTTAAAAAACTTAGTTATTGATTGATATAATGATTAATAATACTTATTAAGATTAATTGTTCGAAAAATATTTTTTCTTCTGAAAGAAGGCTTGAACTTGAGGTGACATTATTATTAAAATAAAACATAGATCACTTTGTTTATGCACCAAAGCATATACATCAAAGCTTTAATTAGCAATTTTGAGTCGGATTTTGCAAAACACTTAATAGAATATGACCATATATTTAAAATTAATACAGGTTTAAAATTTTTACGTATTAGTTATAAGATCCCACAAGTAAATAATTTAGAAATACTTGAAGTAAGGAAAAATGTTAATATTAATTCAAATGTAATAAATACTCCGACTAAATTTGTGCACAACCCACCATTGAATATTTTTCCACTTAAGATTCCATCCCCTTCAGATGA
>JADDOH010008604.1:0-13909 GCA_016648135.1 Agrypnia vestita | reverse complement strand
GATGCAACCAGTCTTTAATGTGCATAAATAAAAAAGTTTATTTTGAAAAAAGATGTTTATACAAATGTACTCGTTAATGAATTATGTAATAAAAGTATAAATAATAAAAATTCTATGTAAAAAATTATCGAATAAAATATGTTCTAAAACTTTTCTCATCTTACGGCTTCTAATTCAATTTTTCAACTTATCCTTGTTCTTTTTTTCCGGGTGTAGATATTTTAATGCCCATTTCCACGGCCACTTTACCTTCTTTAACTATTTTGTAAATTGCCGATTCAGAAATACCTGAAGAAATTGTATAATAGTAAAATAAAAAACTAAGTATGGGAAAATCATTATAACTGCATGGCAGCACTAACCTGAAGTGGCGGCAATAAGTCTATGAACAAAATCAAACGGTATAATTGGGGCTTTTAGACGTTGTTCCTCTTCAAAAAACGTGTGCATTCTCAAGATTATTTCCCGAACACCGCTTTCAATGGTTTTGGCATGGTGACAATCTAAAATTTTCTTAAAGAACTATCGAAACAGTCGTGAACCCCTCTGTAAACAAAGGTCTGTCAGCTGTAGATAATCCAAGATGGCGTCGTTAGTTCCAAATTTGGCCATTCTTCAGATAAGTTAGACGGACTATACTCTGAGCTGAGGGTAAAAAAAGTTACTCGGGTCAATGTTACTCGAACCAAATTTACTTCTGCTGGCGCAACCGAGCCTTAGTAGATACTCGAGAGTACTCGAGTATGTATTTTAAAATTTTATTATTCGATACTCGAGTAGTTGATGGTTCGAGTAATTGGAGACTCTACTTCTTCCTCTCTAGCCTTCCATATTTACAGTAATTACCAGAATTTTCGGGTGAATTGTTAGAACACATTGTTAGAATGTGATTGTGATAACTTGTGTACGATCGTCTCTGGAGAAAGGGCCGAAAGGGAGTGATAAATACGGCCAATTATAGCTAGACCGCTTTCAAAAGAATGTGCCCAAAAAATATGTGTGTTGTTACAATGCAAATTTATTTGGAATATCATATTGAGGCTTGTAATACGGGCTTACCAGGCAACTTCACCCCGCTTTCTTCTTACTGGACAAAGCTAGGGAATGGTCTTTTGATTGTGGTCGATCTATAGCATTGAATATATATACCTATCCGGTGTTTGACAAATTGCGTTTGGGTGAAATCTCAGCGATATTCTTACAGTGGTCATACTGTACCATGCCCAGAATTATAATTAGATGGGAGTTAATTATTTTCTGTAGATTAATTTTTAAAAGATAAGAATGTCTCACCTTATCTCTGTTGTTGTGCTTATATATATATTTTTGAAAATCTACTTAAAGATCTCGAAACATGATACGCTTGGTTAACCAATAGTAAAGGTATAAAAATGCGTTCGGCTTATACTAAAATTTAGTTTGGCGAATCGGTAGTAGTTATTTAGGGAACATTACTGCGATAGGGTGAACACATTTGTATGCTTCATAATTAATAATAATAATAATAATTGGATATTGTCACGGGATGTGGCTTTGGTAGTCAAATGAAAATACTGGAAATTAATTAACGATTTATTGATCATTATAATTAATTCACAATTACAAAATTAGATACAAATTAAATTTAAATACTAATCTCTAAGTCACACTGTTTCGAAATTTATTACTCGTCTATGAACACTTTATCATCACTTGTTAACGCGTTCGAGAAAATTCTGTTCAACTTTTTTTTTTTTTAATGTGAACACGGAATACATATCACATCAATATTCTTACTAATCTCAAACTAAGCCAAAAGCCTGTGCTATGAAAATAGGGCTAACTTTCTGGTGTTCTGGAATGTGGCTCGAACCACCGACCACCCGGATCACTACACAGTCATGACCACTACACCAATAAGCTACTCAACTATCGCACATAAGTAGGTATTTTGCTTATTATTCCTAATTTGTAAATAACTTAACGTTTTTTTACGTTTTAGAACATTCTGATTGATTGAATTCATTAATTTCAAACCTGTCAAAATTAAACATCAAAATTGGCGCATTAAAATGTTATACAATAACTTTCACTTACCTACACGTAATTCGATTGTCATTCTTAAATAGAAAGAGGTCTACCAACCACTTGCCGGTCTCGTGCTCCAATGGATGATGACCGTACATGATCCTTCCTCCAACCTTCAAAAATATAGAAAAGATTGAAGAGTTCAAAAAAAAAGATAAAAGTATGGCTAAATCAAATCGATGCTGATAAATTAAAAGGAATATTAAAAACAACGTATAAAGTTAAAAATAGAAATTGAAAAGATGTAAGCTAGTCCGTCTCAACATATGAACCCCTAGTAAGGAGGACTAAGAACAAAAACATGAATAATATTTTTTAAATTGTAATAAAAAAAATAATAAAAAAATATCATCGAAAGATTGGCAGTAACTCCGTGACGCAACATTTTAATTTAAAATATGATTTTTATTTAAGTTTTGTCTACACACACAATATGAGTTATTGTTTCAAAAGGAGCAGGCCCTCCCATTATGAGGTATAGTTAATAACTTATACCTGATGATGAGAGAGACTGCTCTTCTCTAAACTATAGTAGGTAGTAATCAATAGCTCATATTGTGTATAGCACAAAATTTTAAAAAACATCGCACATGGAGATCATTGCTATTGAGGTCCTTACGTATTTGCGTGTAAAATACTGTAACAAAGCCAAAAAGAATCACGCACTCCTGTCAAGTGACAGTTGTCACAACACTATCGAAGGATCGAAAACGGTTTACAATGCTCTTCGGCTTTCGGGAAGCATCTGAAACATTCTACAAGAATCTAGAAGCCACGAGAATTGTCTCCTAAACACTCGAAAAAGCCAGAAAGTACAAAGTACCAACCTTGATACATGGATATAAATACGGGTCACGTCGCGCGCGAGAGTTGTTGTTTTAGCGCGATTGACAGCGAAACAAAGCGGAGGCATCCGCCAGGGTGGCCAACCGTGCGATAATTCGACAGCGAATATTCTAGTGAAGTTCTTACTTACGTAGCGAAATAAACCGGAGCGAATAATACGAGCGAAATTGAATAAAGTGTTAAAGCGATTATAAAGTGTATTTTTACGAGTGATAAATTACGAAATAGTGTAATATAAAGAAGAGCGATAAGTTTAATATTGTTAAGTGACTTTGTACATCATTAATTACTCTGTATTTATTGTACATATTCATTAATAAATTATTAATACATCTGTAATTAAACTCCGGCATTTTCATTAATTCCTCCCGCAGCCACGACACGTGACAAAACTTAACGGTGGAGTAACCAAAAATGTTACATTTTTTTTTAAATAAGTACCTATTGACAAAAAATATTGATTGTAATTTTTTATTTTTATATTACATTTTTTCTAGTCTATTAAAACTATAAGGATATATACATTTTTATCGCTGTACCACTCTAAAAAGAGACTAACAAGAGACTAAAAAGAGACTAACAAGAGACTGCAGACTTAATTCTGATTTTTCTGATATAACGTATCTGTCAGAATCATTAAAATGGTGAATCTAATAAAGCAAGAAGAAACGTCACCTGAAATCAATCCAATCAAATGTACTTACCCTCTTAATGAGTTTACAGAGGTACAGGTATTATTCAAGTTTTCAATTTATACGTAAGCACAAATATGAGTTTAATAATTATATTGCATTAATTTTTGTATGTGTCTTTTTATTTTGGTCATGGATTGCGGCGTGGCATTATAAAGCTAGCCTGTGTACCTACTACACTTTTCGTAATATCGAACCGCGTTGTGAATGATCCATTAATTATTACACATGCAGTACTTCCTTCGTATAAGGATGTGATCGCGTGTGTCGGGTTTCAATTTATTATTTAGGAAAAAGATTATCCATTGACTCGACACATACGCAGTCATGATATCAGCTCATGTTACTTTTCGATGTATTTTCGATTTAGGTATTCGACAAGTATTTTAAGGAGCCTGTACACATTGGCCGAGGTTGGCCTAAAGTAAGGTTGGCCCGATGTGTACAGGGCTTTTTGCCCGTGCGTAGAGACGTTTGCCAAACTTGGCTTGGTAGTCGGTTTTTCGAGCACACATCAAAAGAAAGAGGCATGGCTCAAGTTGTCAACTTTTTTAGGGTTGTCAACTTTTTTTACAAGAAATAAAGTACATAAATGGCTCCACTTTTGGCCAGTACTCATTTCAAGAAAATCTTTGTCTTCTGATACTTTTTCATTAATTACTTTGAAATTTGTCAATTCTGAATAAAAATCATCCATACTAATATTTCTGTGAGCGTTTCAGTCTGAAACTTATAGTCTTACGAATTTTGATACTGAAAACAGTATATTGTATACTTTATTTTTGTTCAACAGTAAAAAGTATAATGTAGTGAAAAACAATATGATACTGTTTTTAACAGTATAGTTGGCAATCCTAGGCTCAGCCGGCAACGCGTAACGCGCTTCGATCATTGCGAGGTTGGCCGACGCCGACGTTGGCTAATGTGTAATCGCTGTCCGCCATTTTGCGAGGTTGGCCGAGACGTTGGCTCTGCCGAGGTTGGACCAATGTGTACAGGGCCCTTTAAATGAGAAAAAGCTATTTTGATAATTTCAATGGTTTTAATATAGCGTTGTCGTACATTTTCTCTAAATATAAAATATTTAATGTGAAATACAGATGAATGAGGTCACACTAACCACAACCCGTAAGAAATGACGGACTTTTTATGTTTCAATTGTATGCGTTACTTCAGTTCTTTACAAAATACCAATAGAAATGTAATTTTTACAGCAAAAAAAAATAATATAGACATATACATCAATCTAAAATATAAATATAATTTTTTTCATCAATGCACTTTACAATGTTGTCACGGAATGGCAAACAGAAGGAATAGTGCTCTGTTCTAATCCTTTGTAATACGTCACAATACCATCGAAGGATTTAGAGCGATCTGCGACCTTCGGGAAACGTCTGCAAACGACTAGAACAACCGAGAAGCGACGAAAACGTTCTCCGAAGAATAATCAACATAGTACTAAAATACCAGCATACGGGTATAAATACTGAACTACGCCATCAGTCGGCGTCTATGGCGTGAGTCGATGTTTTTGACAGTTCGTTCGGTGTGAAGTCGGCCGCGAGCCGTGAAAATAAAAATTTAATTTCACAACAAATAAAATTATCGCGACATCGTTGTATGTTTGCGTTAGCTTTTAAACAGCACCACTAGTGTTTCGGCCGCGAGTTAAGACTGTGAAAACAAAAAACTAGCGCAGTTCTTGGTGGGGTTAGTGACCGACATTGTCACATAGCGAATTATGTATTTTTATGACGTCTCCTGATTATTTGCGTATCTGGTAGCGTTAGTGACAAATATTGTTATGTAGTGAATTACACTTATCCAGTCGCATGTAACACGACCAGCATCTTTATCAGACGGTTTTTTTCTCTCTATCCAAAGATTTATTTCATAAACTATACTTTTTATTACTATTGGCTTAAAATAGTTGTTATTTCACTAGACATTGTATAAGTATTTTAAAATTGACTAAAATCACGAATTTTAAATTTCGCGTATTTATATTATTTTATTATGCGCTGTATAATTTCGAAAATATTAGAGATAGTAGAGTGATCGACTCGGTAGATCCGTGTGCTACTGCGCGGCTACGAAAGGGTAAACAAAGCTGAATCGTTCAAAATATCTATTCAATGCCGATCATGCTATAAAATAATTTCGCACATGCAGGCAGTGGCATATAAAACAAACATTTCGTTAATATTTTCAAAATGACGGCAAATAAACGACTCCTTCAAGTAGCAACCCACGTGCACGGTTGCATTATTTGTAGGCAACTAAATGAGAGTGAGTAATTATTGACAAAATACCCGCGAGTGCATATCAATTGGCAAGCTCCCCATCTTTGTTTCGCGAGTTATGCAAAAGTGTGTATTTTTGCCGCCAGTTTCAAATTATTTATATTAAAAAAATATATATCACCAGCAGTTCTTCTCTTCTTTTGGTGTCATGTCAGGTCCCCCCAACGTTGACTATCACCCGAGAGAAAGCGTCCCTGTCCTGGGCAGCACGAAACAGCTCTCCAACACTTCTTATGCCCGTCCAGTCGCGTATATTGCGGAGCCAGGAAATTTGTCTCCTTCCAACACCTCTACGACCCTCTATCTTGCCCATAAGAATCAGGTGGAGCAATTCATATTTTTCTCCTCTGAGCACATGACCCAAATACGATACCTTTCGGATTTTGATATTTGTCAGCAACTCTCTATTCACTCTAGCTCTTTGAAGAACTCTTGTGTTGCTGACCATATCCGTCCAGGGTATCCGGAGCATTCTCCGATGTATCCACATTTCGAACGCCTCCAGCCGGTTCATGCTACTCACTTTGAGGGTCCACGATTCCACTCCGTACAGCAGGACTGACCATATATAACATTTGACCAGTCGCTGTCGAAGTTTCAGGTTAAGATTGTCATCGCAGAATATCTGTCTCATTTTGTTAAAAGCAGCTCGCGATGCTTCAATTCTGCATTTGACTTCGGTTTCTGGGTCGAGGTCTTCCGCTAGGATACTTCCAAGGTATTTAAACTTTGTCACTCTCTCTATACCAGCCCCATTCAATGTGAGGCGTGCTCCCGTGTGATCTTGCCTACTAAACACCATGAACTTTGTTTTACTCACGTTCATGTTAAGACCCAGTCTCACACCAGCATTATTAATTCTGTTCGCAGTTAAACAATCCATTATCGCCAATTGGTTGCGCTAGGCCCCGAGAGCGGCTATATTGGCCGCTTCGGCTGAGTGACCGCTGCGCAGCCATTAGTGCCAATTGTGTCTGCAATTAGCTATCGGCTGTACGACGGTGGACACTGCGCGGCTATTAGTACCCGGGATTAAATATTCCCCGTTGCCTGCTGCTTTTCATACGTTTTGTTATTTTTTGTAATTGGTAATGGTAAAACAACGCATTCTGCGTTTTTGAAGCAATCGTAAAATAGACGATCTGTCGCCGTGTGTGCTTTCCAGTTTGACCCGTTTCCAACCAAACTTTTAGTCTAACCTAGAAATTAACCGTCAAAAATATAATTGCCGTCAAATAAGTAAAATTGACGTAAGAAAATAAACATTTCGATGTGTCTCGCCTTAAAGTGACTCGAATAGTACTCGTGTAATATATCTACACCTAAATATTAACTGAATGTATTTTAAAAGAATTTCTTCACTTCGTTTAAAAAAGAACATACTTACGATTTGATTAATTTTTGAAGCTGGCAATGGAAAAAACCTTATTACTTGGTACATATTTGGTACACATTAGCGCTATCATAATATATACAATATACACTATATGTATATTGAATTGGCGTTAACTTTGTGGAATGACATATTTTAATTGTGGTGTTAGACAAGTGCTATATTTATATATAATTAGATATACATAGCGTCGTATCATTATTTGCGTTTATTGCAATTAGACAAGAATCACTGAGAAAGCGATAGGAAAACCAGGAAAAATAGAAAAAGCCAAAATATAAAAAAAAACAAATTCACACTAACAACGGTCGTAATCCCAAATTAATTGACGGCATCAAACATAATAATTTCGTCGTCTGTCTATCTGTTCGTCTGTCTGTCTATCTACCTTAAAGTCCGTAAGTTGATGGAATTAAAACTTTTGATAATTAGAGTGTGACACGCAATTAGCGCGCGGCAATTATTTATCTATTTATTTAAAGCACTAATGGAAGATATATAGTTAAAGGTACAAGTACATATAATAGAATTGTGTAAATTTAGATTGCTGTTAAAGATTCGAGTACATCATATAGATTTGTATAAAATAAAAAGAGAAGTTAAAGTAGTGAGAAGAAAATGATTGTAAGTAGTAAGAAGAAGAAGAAATAGATTGCGGTTAAAAATATTCGAATACATCTTATAGATTCGTGTAAATTAAAAAGAGAAGTTTAAGTAGTAAGAAGAAAATTATTGTAAGTATTAAGAAGAAGAAGAAATATATTGCAGTTCAAAAGGTTCAAGTACATTATATAGATTTGTGAAAATTAGAAGAGAATTTTAAGAAGTAAGAAGAAAAAGAAAAATTTATTATCCATTTTGTTGAGATGTAAAGAACTGTATCAACTTTGTCCTATATACGAGTACAATTATATTATCAGCAAAAATGTCAGCCGCCTCTGCATGTTCA
Organism: Agrypnia vestita; assembly: GCA_016648135.1. NCBI lineage: Eukaryota > Metazoa > Arthropoda > Insecta > Trichoptera > Phryganeidae > Agrypnia > Agrypnia vestita. The sequence continues at coordinate 5,656 of JADDOH010008604.1, read as the reverse complement.
TTTCGTAATGAGTGTAGTCTGGGGATTACAGAGTTTGCTAATACATTAGTACTGACATTTCCATTATAATAGAATAATGCACTGTGTCTTGATGACCTTGAAGGGGCATATAAGTCGATCAGACTAACAATCTGAGGGCAATCAATCATGCTATTTATGATCCTATATAGAAATATTAGGTCTGTCACGGTACGTCTCACAGACAAGTTTAATAGTTGCAAATAAGTAAGGAGATATTCATAATTGATATCTTCCAAGCGTATATTTAATTTGTAATAAATAAATCTTAAGAATTTTTATTGAATTCGTTCAACTGCCGTTGAATGATTAACATAGTGAGGCGACCAAATGTTCGAGTTATATTCAACCTGAAGTCTGACAAGAGAAGTGTAGAGGACTTTATAAGTGTGCAGGTCTGTAAAGTTTTGTGCAGTTCTTAAAACAAATCCCAACGTTTTGAGACCTTTATTAGTTATCAAGTCAATGCAAACATATTAATGTTGCGCGGTCGCGCAAGGTAGAGCGTTATTATTATTATTATTATACTAGCTGTGCCCGCGCGGCTTCGCACGCGTAGATTTTTAGAACACTGTTTGGATCGTCGTAGAACTTTCGCGAACCTTCTATAACATTCTCCTTCCAGAAATTTCAAGAAATTCGAATGTACAGGAATCTTCTAGACACACCGACACATTTCGCCACCCAGTTAGAACTTTCCGGAATTTTCTAGAACCTTATCCTTCCAGAACTTTCTAGAGCAGGTTTTTCCGGAACCTTCTAGACTCACCGACACAGTCAGCGCGCCTATTTTGAAACAATCTGAAGCATTTGCGGCTTCCCTATAACAAAACAATGTGCTAGAAAGCACATTTTCGTCACCCACTCCCACCCACGCACGGCTACCCCCCACCAAACTCGCATATTTTCGATGTGACACCAAGGGCTATCCACCACCATAACCACTGGTGGGTGGCTGTGGCTGGTTGTGAAGAAAACTTGGCCGATAGGGAAACACGGGTTTCTTATATATATATATATATAATATCTATATATATATACTGGTACATTATATATATTGATTATTACACAGGTGTACGGCTAATATTAAACAAAATATATAAGAAACGACTTCACAGGTCAAACATTTACCCAATGTTAAATGACAATGTGAAATAGTGGAGAACTTTTATAATTATTATAATCTAACAAATAATTCTATAAGTATAAAAATAAAATAAAAATATTTTAAATAAATAGGATAAGGACTAGAAAATGAAAAAAATCGTCCATATACCAATGAAATTGTAATAATTGTAACTCCTTTTATATACGCAAAACTTTTAAAATTAGAGTCAATGAGCATTTGAGATGTTTTAACAATAATAATTTTTCAGGATTTTCAAACCATTTCATAGAATCTAATTACTCTTTCGATTTAAATATTAGAAATTAGGAAATGCATTAATAAAAACTTAATTATTATAACAATCAAATATACTTGTAAAAAGCTCCATCTTAAACTTGTTTCTGTTATAATTATTTGGCACAAACATGTTATATGTGTGTCGAGAGATATGACTGTGAAGCGAAATGAAGGTTGCGTGTTTGTGGGAAGATCAATGCCTATCTGTCGAAACATGATCTCCCGGCACATTAATTAATGCGCGGTCGCTGAAGGCATGCTAGCTGAATCAAATGCTGTGGTGAGCAAATTTGTATGACAACGGGCATATATGAAGGAATGGTGAGATGGATATTATACACGTGACCAGAAAACACACGGTTGGTTAAACGTCGGATTTATTGGAAGTACATATTACCATAATATAGTTTAGGGAATACAAAGGATGTCGCGACTGTATCGGAGGCGTTTGGAAGAAGAGTAGTCGTGGTACCGGCGCGCTGGCGGCCAGTACCTCGTCGGGCTTCTCATTGGTGGCGATGTGAGGCCCGCCTCGAGCGCGATTGGTCGATTGGCAAGCTTGAGGGACTAGATACGGGTAAGCCTAGACCCTCCATAATTACTTTGTAACTACCCTTTCTAACCTCTTTTCACCACAACTAAGCTGTCTATACTTGAACATTAATTTTAGTACATTCATTGTCCCGAAGAAGGGAGTATCACTCCCGAAACATGTTGAATTTCTACAATAAATTTAAGTGTTGTTAAAACAAAGTGATTATTATTTTATTTAAAGTTTAAATAAAAAACTTTTCTTTTGTGTCAACACTTTATGTGAATAAAAAACCAATTTACTAAATATAGGTAGGTATATACTAATACTGATGAAAAAAAGAAAAAGAATTACAATAAGTTACAAAAAACATTGAAGTGTTAGAGTGGTATAAAATCGACTTTGGTGGGGGTTTGATAAGAGAGAGGATAGGAGTGGATGTAGGAAAGTAGAAGGAGAACATAACTAAAATTGGGATACTAGATAAATATATATTATTTTTATTTTTGAATGGTTCACAAACAATGAAGAACACGTAACATGATATAGATAATAAAAATATAATGCAATAAGTTTAAATGCTTTTCGTCACTTAAATGTGAACACAGCAAACATCGAGATAAAAAGTAAAGGCTATACACAAGAAAGAACAGAAAAAATTATTTTATAGAGTGAGCTAAAACAGAGTGAGACTGAACAAAGGGACTAAACAGCAAATATTTCACAAGTTTGGTAATAGTTCTCTTGTGTTCATGGAAACTGTCATGAATGTGTCACTGAGGACGCTATGATTATAAATAAAGATCATTCCTTTCCGCCTTCCAGCAATCTTCTGGTGTAGATGTACTCCATAGAAACGAGGTAGGTATACGTCTGAATAATTTAGAAGCTCTGGAAATCCCAACAAATAAAAACCATTTACTTAATAAACAGTTAGATTTGTCGAGTAACCCAAATTAGAGATATGTTCCCATTCAATTTCCTTACACCCACTCCTATTCCCCATCTTACCTAATCCTCAATAAAGTATATGTTCTGTCACTCTCCCTTGCAATGGTTTCATTAATTGTTGTAATTATGTTTTTAGGTAGTATATATTTATTCAAACCTAATAAAGGTTCAAGCCTGAGCCGAAACTAGTTGGTTATATATATATAATCAAATAAAGAGATGTTAAAACAATATAATAGTTTGATATTTAAGTTATAATTACGTCTAATCAGAATTTGTTTGCTTCATTTGAAAAAATACCTAGAAACTTGCGATAACTTGTCTGTAAAAATCTGATGAGAGAGACTCCACTTCACTATAGTTGTGACTGAGATACTATAGTTAACTTGTAACTTTAAGTTATTGATAAATTAAGAGCAACGTAATGTTTGTACCTTGCTTACTCATTATTCTGACATTGAAAATACCCCTGTTAGGTCACCTAGGTTAGTACGTACTAGAATACATCTTCATGTCATAAAGTGTTATTAATATAAGGGGGTCATGCAAGTGCTAAGTGTGAAGCGAACGAGTTTTTTTTTCAATATTCGTCGATTCGAGAGTTCAATGATTTTTTGTTTTTTGTTGTCCTTCTGTGTTTATTGAATCGTGGAATTGATATTTTATTCTCGAATGTTGAGGTTAATGACAAGCCTACAGAACATACATACTGACTCATAAGCCAAGAACCACTCTTCAGTAGGTACAAGGTGACAATGAAATACAAATTATATATTATATTATGTTATTAAAACCAATTAATGAAAATAAAATAAAAAAATAAAATAGTCTTTTTACCACAGAGTGTAAAATTTAACAAAAATGAACTAAGCCCGTTCTTTAGGGTTAAGTCACGTCTGAAGAATGTCCCCCCTCGCATATATTTAAAGCACATTAATATATGTAGGGGAGGGTGGGGCGTGTTGTGACAGGGGCAGGTTGTGACAAGGCGTTTAAAATTCGTGCCATTTGACTTAGCGTTACCCGCATAGATTCATTTCATGTGAATTCCGTAGCGTCAGTTGTTATCAAAATATTGGAGCCGTGCGGTTGATTTCATTAAAGTTAAATGATAAAGTTTGATTTTGAGGTACTAAACTAACTTTTTCTGCACTGATTCCAAGTGTTCTGTTGTTTAACCAATACTAGGTGAGTTATTTTACATTTTATTTACCAAATGTTGTGTCTTTTGGCTGTATTATCAGCAATAAAAGAAAACCTCGCGGTAAATAAATTCACTTTCGTAGACATTTTAATATAAAATGATCGTATGGGGCGAGTTGTTACAAAAATGTGGGGGCTAGTTGTGACAGTCACAACTAGCCCCTTGGAAATAATTAAAATTTTATTTTTAATAAAACAATTATTAGATTTGAAACTGTAGAGTTCAATTATTATTTTTACTTTACTTTTTTTATTCGTTTTCTTCAAGGATTCAAAATGGTACGAAATTACATTAAAAAAACGAAGAAGGGTGAAATTCCCGAAAGTGTTTATAAACTCACTGCTGCTGAGATAGAGGCTACAAACGTGTCTCTTCGAAAAGCCGCGGTGTCTTTTGGTGTCAATTATAATTGTCATATATGACACTAAAACGATTCATAGATTGGAAAAAAGCCCTTCCATTTGTAAATTCTAAGGTGGGCTATTGCAACCCGGGACAAATTTTTACCCATTCCAAGAAAAATAACTTGGAGATTATATTGCAAAATGTAGCAAAGTTTATTATGGTTTGACCACAGCTGATGTGAAAAGCTTGCATATGAGTATGCATGTCAAAATATGATCAAAATTCACGAAAATTGGACAACACCATTGAACACCAGAACAAATCCGGCCATTACCTAAAGCTAATCCAAGAAAGAACCTACGTAGTAGAAAGAAAATTTAAAGCGTAATTTTAACTGACACGCCAATAAAAAATAAGTAAGAATTGGACGATAATCTAAGAAAGGAAAATAAAGGCGAAAAGATGCGAAAGTCAAATCACAAAAGGAACTAAAAAAAACAAGCACCCAATAAATCAAAAGCGGAAATAAAGAAGAAACTACCCAAGAAAGAGACTTTTGGAGTGAATGAACGAATTCTAGTATCGTCTTCATCCAGCGAGACTGAAGAGGAGACACCTATCATGGAAAATGATGACAGCGATGCAAACGAAAATGAGCAACGCATTGCTTGTAAAAACCCTTATTCTAATGATATTTCGGGTAAAAGGTGGGTGAAGTGCATAAAATGCCAGAGATGGTGTAATGAGCTATGTGCTGGAATGGACGAATTCACTCAAGATTGTATTTATAACTTTTGTTTGACTGGCAAAAAATAATTTTAATAGATTACAGAATTTTCTTACCACAGTTAATAAGAGTACAAATTTTGTTTATATGTTGACAGTTAATTATAAAACATGTTACTACTTGTACAATCAATTGATCATAACATTTGTTTTGTTAATTAAATTACTTAAATACTCAATAATATTTGACGATTAGTTCGTCACAACCTGCCCCACCCTTGTCACAACTGACCCCTCGGGTGGGGCAGGTTGTGACAATTCCCATATTTTGAAAAACCGGATTTTGTTGCGTTGTCCTTTTGGTGACATGGTCAATAATGCTAATTTTTTATAGGTGAAGAATTGTTTGATTCAACTGAAATGTAATGTTTTTGATATTATTAAAGATTCTTCCACAACACCTTTTTTCATAAAT
>JADDOH010008603.1:0-73982 GCA_016648135.1 Agrypnia vestita | reverse complement strand
TACGAAAAAGTTTACACTTACATATGACTAGACTACAGAGCGACGTGTTTGAACGTGATTATCAGGCGTCGATTTCATAATTTTCCTCATTTTTTTATTTACATATTATTTAAATAGGTAATACAAGAATTTACAATTCATTCATCTTTTTCTTTTATTAGATCCTTGATTTGTATAGACAGATCAGTCCTGATCTTGTGACGAGGACGTCCAGCTCTCTCTCCATCTCTTTAGTGATCTCCCTGGCGGTCGGCGCCCCTCCGGGATCCCGCGCATCACGGCTCTGAGAAGTCTTGTCTGGTCCATTCTCTTGACAGGTACTCTGTCTCCGAGGATTTTGCCCGCAATGGGTCTTAGGATCATCATCTCTGAGAGAGTATTTAGCTCTCACCGTGTCCGCTTTTTATTCGACACTATATGGCGTTCAGTGTCGAATAAAGACTTTGCTTTCCACTCGCATACGCTTATTGGCCCACACAGTGTCTCTAAATCATCCGGAGATAACAGCTGCTTTGTTTGTCTGCTCTTTGACTTTGTTATACAGATCGCTGTAGCTAGATATCTCTACCCCAAGGTACTTAAATTTCATAACCTGTTCTATTTCCTAATATATACAATTAATATAAATTTCATTCAAATATAAGCATCCTTTATTTTTGAAGCCTAAGCCTTTTAAAAGTTGTTATATTTTCTTCATTCCTAATGTCTCGCGTTAGTTGACTATACAATTTCAATCCACAGTGCATTGTTGAATTTAGCGATCTTATTTTCTTTCTTTTTTTAGAAAGCATGTAGGTATGTTTTAAAAGCATTCTACTAAAGGATACATACATATTAAACTATTATTCTATAGAATATTTTTGAAAAAAAAAAGTGGTGTCATGGTCATTCCTGTGGAGCTTAATGTTACGAATAAATGTTCTTTTAAAATAAATAATGTAGTTTTATGTTTAGAATATACAACTAATGGATATGGAATGCGATGCTTAAGCTCCGCTACTTGAAGATAAAAAATTCTCAATTGGAAATCTATTAAAACTTTGACATCCTCTCACACATAAATCCACCGGCCACGCATATTCGCGTGGTCGGTACTTCACTCGATCACGGAATCAGTTTGATGCCGGACGCTGTGGGGGAGATTCGATAAGTTAGGCGGAGTTTAAAGATAGATATCGATATTAGAATTAGCGCGTGGGTTTAAATTTCATAATTAATTTAACCCCAATGGAACCTTTACACGAAGCATCGCGTCCTATTTGAAAACGATGACTTGGGGCAAACACGAGTAATGTTTCTCAACGTTAACCAACAAGAACAAGTACTTGTTGTAACTGGGAAAAATTGATGGTTATTTTGGTATTTCTGTAATTGAGTTTTTTTTGTTTTTTTTCGCAATTTAAGTTTAAGTTTAGTCACTGATTTAGGGCCGGTTGCATCAACGCTTTTTTAATTATTTTTTTTACTATCTATTTATTTTCTTTACACTTTTAAAATATCACTATACCCACAAAACGTCAAAAAAGACGTTTGTCTGCAGGTTCATTTTTACAATTAATGTTACAATGTTACTACGTTTCATTCATCATGTAACCAGAAGAAAAAAAACAATTTTAATCACATTTATATAAATAAATAAATCTAAATATAGCAAACTAATAATTCATAAGTAACTTATATCGTTTGATATCAACCACTTTCTGAGTTCTGTCACTGATTTTGGAGTCGTTAGACCTGTAGGAAAGGTGCTTTGTAGTTTGTTCAAGAGAATGGGAACTAAATATTTTTACAGTAATAGTTTATAGTAATATATTGTTTAAAGCATAGATTTTTTCGTTCTCCAGCAATCAAACAACCCGTTTCCTTAAAAATCTAAGCTTTAAATGAACTTTTACTTTAAACCAAGTTGATACCACCAGCTTTTAGATGTTTCGCATTAGAAAAACTTGGCAATTAAGGTAAGTTTAACTCATACATGGCGGCAACGCAAAGTGTTAAACCGTCTCTGATATCTCTGAATGTAAACGTAGTCTTTCTCATATACTTAACAAATGTATTTTTTACACTGAACCTTTTCCGAATTCATATAATATAGGTAATTTTCCAAAAACGAATTCGGTCTCGCGCCACCATACTATTTTTGTTGGCCTAAATCGCCTTTTACAGTCCAAAACCACAAATGGTACCGATGACTAATTCAACGAAAGAAAACATATTGACAATAGACCAGTTTATATACGAGCTAGGTGTGGCCAAAAAAACTCCATTAAAAAACGATAATATTATTGGGTACCCCTGATATATGTAAGAGGGATAGACAGTCGCTTGCTGTTAAATGATAGAATAATTTTCTAACGCCTTTATCGGAAAAGCTTCGCGCCAGTCGATCCAATTAAGCTCTTTGACCGATTTCGTTTCACAGAAGGCGCTTCCAGATCTAGCATCTCTGGCTACCAGGTCGATTGACGAAGATGAAATATATTTCCATTTTCCTTTTGTGGCAGCCATTAAACTTATTTTTTAGGCTTAATCAATTCTGGAGGAAGAAAAGTTAGGCACTTTGAAAATAACGAGGCATAATTGTTCTTAGACTATCATTTTTCCCTTTTCTGCATCATCAGGACTTTAAAACGTGCCACAATTTTTTTAAACACAGTGCCCCAATTTTTGTTTCCAAGATAGTATTTTAAAGCCAATTTCTAAATTATTTTAAAAATAAATAAATAGAATCTGAAGATATACGAAATCTGATATTTTCGCAACACAATGAATTCACAGCAGCATAATGGTTACTATCAAGCAGGAAATCGGGATTCGATTACTTATCAAGGAGATTTTAATTTTATTGAATTTAATAATTTAAAAAATATATACATTCCTTGCAAAGGACACATGTATCTGAGTTATACAGCACGTTTTTTATTGTAAAATCATTATTGGAACTATCTTCTATTTCTAGGACTAAGGTCCAACTAACATTAAAGTAAATGCGAGAATAAAATATTTAAAAAACACGCTTATATTTGGATGTACTAAAAAGTAAAAAAAAAAAATTCGACAAAAAATTTTTTGCCTCACTCTCCAAATAAAAGGTAGGCCGCTTACAATTAATTATTATTAATAAAGATTACAGAATTATGTTGTTGATGGGAGGGAAAGCGCCCACGCTTTTTATTTGGAGGCAAAAAAATTTTGTCCAAAAATTATTTTAACTTTTTATTACATTCGTGTAATATAATTTTTTACTTTTCAGTCTTAATATTGCCCAGCATACAAATCACTTCTGTAAGAATCTTTTGGTGAGTTTGTTAACTAATTTCCCATATAAAACTTTAATTAATTATGATGGATTAAAACATTAATTAATTATGGTTGATTAATTAGTGAATCTGATAATTGATTCATGTATTGTCATCGAGAATACGTCTTTGTGCAAAATTTCAGCTCGATTAGAAACTTGGAAGCAGGTGAAATATCGATTATAAGATTCCGTGCAGACAAACAGATGAAGTAAATATAAACGTGGTAATATGAACGAAAAAATAAGCATTTGAATTGAGCCAATATCATTTAAGAATAAAGCATTAAAAGCCACCGAAGAAATTGTCACGTCTACAAAAGACTGAGATGAAAAATATAGATAACGAAAAAATCCGTGCCGAGGACATTTTCATATAAAATAAAATATGTTTTCTTTTTCAATTAAGGAGGGTATAAATTGTAATTTTTGTTGACATAAAACAGTAACTTTTTCTACCGCAATAATTTTTGTAATAATTATAGGCGGAAAAATAAACTTTAAACGCGACATTGATTGCACATTAAAGCGTGCCAAATGAAAATTCAAGTGGAATTTTAAAAATGAGGTCTGTTTTCATAGATGCTGGAATTGTTTACTGTTCATTTCAAATTCAATTAAGTTGCCAATAACAAAATTCCAATATCAATACCTGTTTCAGATCATTCTTATTGACCTTCTATTATATACAGCGCTTAAGGTATGTAGGGAGTGTTAACAAATAATCGAAATAGAAAAGGTGATTTAATTTCATGGAAAGTCGGTAGGTAGACAATATTCTTTGAAAACATGATTTCAAATAATAGTAATAGTCATAGTAATAGTATTTTTTTTTAATAATAAAAAATGGTAATAATAAAGTAAATTTATGAAGTGAATGAATCAAATGAGCTAGTATAAGAAAATGGAGAATAGAATGGAGCATTCGATTCCTAGCGAAATAAATAAAGAAGATAAAGTGAATGCAGAGGAATGAGATAATCTTCTTCAAAAAGGGCCAAATGATTTTGTGGTGGAAACAACGTATATTTTAATTAATTATATAGAGAGATAATCGTTGGAAAAGGATGAATAGTCTTAATAGAGAGTAGAAGACTAGAAGCCGAGATGAAGGGGTATGGTAGACATGAGGTGGCGAAAAACGAAATATAGTAATCTTTATTATCTTGGGAGTAAAATCACATGGGATGGCCGTACAAAAAGAGAGTTTGACAGTCGCATCAACCAAGCAAAACTTGCCTTTAACAAAAGGTCAAAGATTTTCGAATCCAATAATATAAACCTAAAGCTCCGCAAGCTTTAATAAAAACTTATGTGTGGAATATTTGGCTGTATGGATGTGAGACATGGTGCATTGGCGATAGACAAAAAAAAACGATTAGAAGCCTTCGAGATGTGGATCTACAGACGTGCCCTAGAAATTTCCTGGAGAGACCACATTACAAATGAAGAGGTCCTCAGCAGGATCTATGAAATCAGGCACATGATCAATACCATCTCGAGGAAGGCGTGCAAAATGGATGGGGCATATTCTACGCCATTAAAATCTGCTCAAAAATATACTGGAGGGAATGGTAGAGGGAAAGATTGCCAGAGGGCGTCCTTGCCGTGAATATCTTGCGCAAGTGTGCCAAGATATGAACTGAGCCTCCTACACACAGCTGAAGAGGATCGCCGGAGGCCGAGCAGAATGAAGGAGATGTGCTTTGCTGCAAACCAATCCCACGGATTGAGACCCAGGAAGGATATCTATAAACTGAATATACGTCTCTTCTCTATACAATCATACACCTTTTGAACGCTCTACACCAAATTATGTACGGTCAAGTCTTTAGGATTTTGCGCATAACATATACCCTACCGGTATATTGAATGCCATCCATTCCCAATTTTGCTCAGTTGCACCTGAGGACCCTGAGAAAAATAAGTCACCCCGCTTCACCTACCTACATATCAAAGCCTCCTTGCCTTTTTACAGTGAGTTCAACTCATGGTTAAGATGTTTCAGTGAATTTGTCACACCTAATTTCACCAATTGCCTAAAGAAGACAAGAAGGAATATTTTGATTGGCATTTAAAATAAATAATTATAATTGTTAAAATAAAGGTAGCTAGCTATGTATAAATATTGTATAGAAGAAATTTTTAAAAATAGTTTCGCGTATCGCCGTGCCAAAGCGATATTTTATAAATATCTGAATACATTGCATAATGATACGAAACCCGATGTCGGGCATGATATTAAATTTGTTAAATAAATAAAAAAATATCTTTCGGTATGAGAAATTTCCCGGCAGAAGCCAATTTAGTTAAATGATGAGGCAACGTTTTCATGACTCCCTTCCTCGTGACATTTTTCCGACGGTGGCTATTTCGGTGCCACTCGTGAGCGTCGGCGGCCACTCGGCCCGACCCGGCAGCGCATATAATTAAAATACGCACTAAAGGCGTCCCGCCGGCCGATCGCGCTCGGCCACCCGGCCCGCGCCACGAAGAGGCAGATCGCAGTTTTATCGCGCGTCACGGGCCGATTTTAATTCCAACATTATCGCGCTGTTGCTGTGCGATACCGAATACATTTTATAGATTTTTAAATGCTAATTGACTGTAAAGGAAGGGTGCGGGTAAAAGAGTTGCCACGTCACGTTTTGCACCATTGTCAGGAAACGAGATTTAAACATTATAGACGTGGTTAGTAGACATATGTGTACGGCTTAAAGTGTAAAATTACTAAATCAAATTGCGAATCAAGATTTTCGAACAAGATCTAGACTATAAATATACTTACTTTAGTTACTTAGGCGTTATATATTTTAACAATCTCATCCAACCCACCCGAAATAGTAAAGATCGAAAAAGAAATCTGTTATTAGTTAAAAAATACGTCTACACATAAAGTAATTAATTGCGAGATTATTATTTTTCATCATCTAAATCATACGAATACATACCTTTCTACTTTTCAACATTATCTATTTTTTTAACTACTTCATTTACCGCACTTTTTAATTATATTTTTCCTCAATAATCAACATATATTATAAATATATAATACAGTTGAAGCCACTTTTTATATGGGAAAGTATGTATGGAAGTCTTTTTGGATGTCTATATTCCACGACCTATTGAGATCATTTTACACAATGTAACCTTCATCAATTCCAACCACGATTAACTACCACATCTATCAAATTTTGGTAGTTGTATATATGTTTAATACGCACACCTTGTTTCATATGTGTGTCGTATTTTTACTACCTATGGTTGAAAATTTTGTCATTCATATAAATCGGTACAGATGTCAGCGTTGGTAGTGAGATATTTTATTTGTTGGTTGTGTTTCTAAATAAGTTCATAAGTCATAATAGGTTTTTTTATCATTTACTTTTTTTTTACTTTTTCCTTGCTGCATTGTTTTACTTTACACATATACTCTTCCACTATAAACAAGTTCTTGACTTTTATAGAGGAGAAGAAAATGTATTATTTTGATAATCTATATGTTAATTAATGGAATGGTAGAGGGAAAGATTACCAGAGGGCGCCCTCGCCGTGAATATCTTGAGCAAGTGTGCCAAGATATGAATTGTGCATCCTACACTGAGCTGAAGAGGATCGCCGGAGATCGAGCGGAATAGAGAAGGAGATATGCTTTGCTGCAAACCAATCCCACGGATTGAAACCCAAGAAGAAAGATATGTTAATTTGTACTTTTATATCTACCCTTTAAAATTATATTAAAATAAAAAAATACAAGATTACACATTTAGAAATATATGCGGACAAATCTACATATCGCAAAAATATTTTCAAATGATTATTATTCCTTGCTTGGATCATTTAAAACTACGATACTTATACAATACATGTTGCCTTGCTACTACATCTATGACGATCTTGATGATACATCTATTATTCAATTTTCAAATAGCTATTAACTTTACCCGTATACTGGGTGTCCCGTATCTCGACGTCAAGTCGAAATCGGGTGATAGGCCGGCCAAGTCATAATAGTTATCAGAAAAATATTTTTAAAAAAACAGTCTGTTAAAACTGTGCAAAGTATTGATTTTGAACACTTGGTTTGGTCAAAAAGTGATTTTCCTAGCGGTTGAGTGGCGGGCACCGCCAAGTCAAACCGCGCGGTTACGTCTGAACGATTACATACATACCTACATAAATAAGACCCGCGCGGATCCCACGCGATTCTGAAACCGCGCAGTTCCCGCTGTGTCTGAACAAGCCCTTAAAAGAAAGGCAGTAAAAAGAACGCCACACTTCTCATGCACACTCTTTGCTTTTGTTTAACAGGGCTGCCCTGCAATATTTGGTTTATCCGATTAAGTTAGGTTCCGCTGATTCCCTTTGCATCTCTGTTGCCTTCAACACTTGCCTCGTACATTTTCAACACCGGCCTTTCCTCGCTCGTACGTTTCAAACGTACAAAATTGAAAACCAATTGAAAATACTTTAAATCGATATGCAATACAAAGAGTGGTGGGAAAATGTTTCATTCGCGGGTAAATAGAGCGGTGGCGGATTCAATGCGAGCTTCCGCCATCCGATCTGATAATTCTATAATTCCTAACGGAAGACGCACAAGTGACGCCGAGTGACAGCTACCTAACCGATAACGAAGGATAACGCTATACATAAATACTGACAAACAGTAACCACAAGCGCGTCTCGGCAGCACCGGTATAACAGGTACCGTTTTACAAACGGAAAAAAGTTTTCACGCCCTTGGAACAACAAGGTGTCATCAGATTTTTACATTGAGTTTAATTTAAAAAATATCGCTATATAATTTAGAAAAAAATTCAACCGATTCCTGATTTTGAGTACGTGGTTATATTATAATTATAACTAATACTTTTTTTTTTTCAATTGATTCAGCAACTGTAGATTGACATTTTTTTAAATATTGATTGTATTATTTGTGTAAATCTACTTATATTATTTGATTAATTACACCTACACGTTTCGGAAATACCTTTCCATCGTCAGGGTATTATATATATATTTCCGTATTTCCGAAACATGTAGGTGTACAGTCAAATAATATAACTAGATTTGTACAAATAATACAATCAATATTTTTTCATTTTATTTGTGTTCAAATTAGTAGTTATTTTTCTAAAAAATATCATAAGCGTTACTACGATATAACTAATTAATATCTACTAGCTGTAACCCGTCAAAAATACGGTACTTTTACATGCCGTATCTTAAAGAATACATATTTACTTATTTACAGCCGACACCCATGAAATAGTAATAATGACTTTGTCAAAATATTTTTTGTTGTATGTCCCCTGCCGGCAGTTAATGGATGAATATTAAAAATTTAAAAGATTCAAGTTAAGGTTTTTTCCCAATTGCCTGACGATATCTATTCAACGGCTAAAAGACTAGTTTTTAAAAGATTAGGTGTTATCATAGAACCAACATTAACATTAAACTTGAATGTAGTTTTTAGAAAGGATTATTATTAATATTTACCTTTATTCTACATATTTTTAAATTTAGTGGTTGATTTTACACTTTAAAACCTTTTTTAATATACCTTCCCTTGTAAAAAAGTACATGAAAGAAATCTCATCAATTTGATGTGACTGAAATGACCTTGATGGAAGGTCGACTCCCAAGTTTTGCTAAGGTTATGCAGAAGTTAGATAAACTGTCAAAATATATTAAAGAAAACAATAAAATACTTCACAAAGAAAGTTGAGAAATTGATCTTCCATACCACACTGCGAAAATGTTCCGGGAAACTTGAAGCGATCCATTTCCCCCGTCGCTGGGCGAGGCAGATAGCTGTGGCGTTTGGGAAGATTTAAGCTTTCGATTCATCATTGTGTCAAAATCCAAAGGCTTATAAAAAATGTTGAAAAGAATTTGTTGAATCTAATTTAACTGTGTACATTCGATTACCGTAAACTGTTGTAATAATCGTACTTTTAATTCGGCATCCTGAAATATATTGTTCCTAAGGGCGCGATGCGTACGAACTTTCGCTTCAGAATACGATCACGATTAGACAACCTATACGAAGGCTGTTTTATTAGAGGCGGAAAATTTTAAATTTAAATAAAACACAGAAAATTGTTTTAATATGCATGAAATTGGCTTTATTTGACAGATAATTTGGTGGCATTAATATTTTAATATGTATAGTAGAGTCCATTCACTTTAGGTAAGCTTTTTGCATTAGTATGAGTAACAGTCCGTTCACAAAATCTCGTAACATTCTTTTTTTGAGTAAATGATAGACGCAAGAAAACATATAAATAGTATTTTATTTTCTTAACCTATATATATATTAGCATATATGTATTATAAAAAAACTATATTTCATTTTTTTAATCCCCAAATAATAATTATTTAAAAATCTATTCGTAACCGTAACTAGAATCCAATAACTGATCTAATTTCGTTTTTAAAATTAGTATGAGTTCAAAATTATTAAATAAAATAAAGACATTGACTTTATGTTTTTTTAATAAAATACTCTGAATTAGATTTTTTTTAATTTTATGATTGTTTTAAATATTTCAGTTTAAGTTTAATTAAAACATGTAAGTGTATCCACTATTGTAAGACATATGTCATTAGTATTAATCAAAATATATCATTCTCTATGCAACAATATCCGTCATTAACGCTGCCACACGGCTCAAATAATAATGAGGTATAGAAAGCAAAATTCTCTATTTTATTTCCATCACTAATGTTATCAAGGCGCTACGCTACTCTGGATAGCGCTGTTCTCACAGCTTTAAACTGGGCGGCCGAAACATATAATAAAATTACGTTATTTTTGACGGATTATGGCTTTTAAAATAAATATATAAGCGAGTATAATTAAATAATTTCGAATTCTTATAGTTAATTTTAATCAGATAAACTATGATCATTTGTATCGGACTCCGAATGCTCGTCTAAATTGATATTTAATTATTAAAGTCTGTGATTTCATCCATTTGAATATCCTTCGTCGCGTGCTCAGTTTCAATTCCTTTTGTATGTCAGCAAACATTTTTCCATTCGCTGATGGTTATTTTTTCAACTTTTTCCATTTTATCTTTATACAATTCTTCAAGATATTTATATACATTTAAAACTATCTCCTTTGTTTGACCTGAAAGCGATTTCTCCTTTCCTAATTTAAAAATATTCGTGATTTTGTAGTCACCGTATCTTTAAACGAAAAATATTAAACAAAGAAACGACCGCTCCGCTCGCCGGTCAGAGTGTTACTGGAGCGGCCAATGAAGTTGGTTTAAAAAACGAATACAATTTCACAATTTACGTGTTACAGAGGGTATTACTTACACTAATGCAAAAGGCTTACCTAAAGTGAATGGACTCTACCGTGGCAACCAGAACAGCTGATGATAGTCGTTTTTATTTGCAATTTTTAGTATTTCCTATTAACTAACCTCGACATGTAGACGACAATGACCGTATATGTCAGTGCTGGCTAGGAGGTACATTATATTACAAATACGACGCAGTTTTTGTCAGCCATGCCACTGTAGTAGCACATACGTAAAGGCGTACATTTTCTTACTAATATAGCAGTAGCGTAGATACATGCTAGATGCGTAGATACAGGCTTCTCAGACAGTTGGACGGTTCTAAGGTTGCCTTGTGGGTGTCTCCCGGGAAAGAAAATAAATTGGACATGTACCCTCGACCTATTCAAACGTTTGAGGACCTTCACACGGGTACAAGTGACTATTGTAATCTCCATCGGGTATGCTCTGGCAGATGCGATTCGTACTTCTCCATAACCTCCAGGGGAGTTTGAATGCAAATCATTTTAAATGTAATGATAGTCCAACGTTTTGCAAAAAATAAGTCAAAAATATTGAAAAAAATGCAAGATTTAATGTCGCATATCTCCCTAACTAATGGCAGGATAATCAAGGCAGGAATCCACCTGTAAAATATTGTGAACTAGCTCAGTTATACCCTGTATAGTATAAAAAGTTTTTTTACTTCTTCTTCCTTAGCCTTCATCTCTCCACTGCTAGATAAAGGCCTGTTCCATACTCTTCCATTCTTTTTTTACCACCATAATTTTACTACTATAACAGCTATCTGTAGATTAACTATTTCAATTATCATACATTAAATAAATTAAATTAAAAACAATATTGTGAGTAAACAATATTTGAATAAAGAAAATCGAACAAATTCTTTACAGGTACCTAACAATTAAAGTGAGAGAGGCAACAATTAAAATATGAGAGGTATATAGAAACAATACCGACAGTGTCCACAAAATTGTTAAATTGAGATAAATATGCAGGTATTTAGACATGATTTTTTTTTAATTTTCAAGAACAAATAAATTTAATAATAATCCGATTAAAATGTTAAGCAGTTTGTCTTTTGTAGCAAAACACTTTTTTCCAAAACAGAAACAGTAGTTTTTGAAAACTCCAATTATGACACTAAAAATTCTAAACAAAAAAATGTGATCGTGCTGTATTTCATTATAGGTACCTAGAACGTCAGTGTCCAAATAGGGGAAACAAAAATATATCCATTACAAAAAAGGCTTTTTTGTATAAAATATGCCATTATTAATAAAAATTAGTTAAAAATATTATCTCAAAGCATATATTTTGTTAACATAGCTTATGTAGGTGCACTTTAAACGTTTTTCACGGTTATCAATAACTGAATCCGATATGTTGGTTCATTTATATACAACATATATACAATATATAAATAAACAAAAACAACAGCATAATAAACCTTCCATTTGGGTTTTCACAATTAAACCAATACATTAATTTCATACGATAAACGCCCTTGTTTATATTGTAATTATTCTGTAAGTATCTAATAAAAGCGCGGTAATTACGTGTCATTATCGTTAATACGATATTATCAATTTTTATGTTGATTTTGTGTGCAGTATTAACGAACGCTTAATTACAATTTTCGGTTAACAAAATAGTTCAACCGAAAATAAACTGAAAATAATTTACCTTACATAAACCACAGTACTCAGGGATACACATATAAAAATTGAACTAAATTGTACTGTACAATAACTTTAAGCAATTTTGTGTATTTGTACAAATAGTAAATAAATTTTCATACTAAATAGCAAGCTGAACGTCATCGACGTAACAGATTATTAGATTGTATTGTATTGATTGATAATTAATTAACAGAATTGATTTCGTGCCGCGTTCCTAATCGAAGTACTAGTTTTTTAGAGCTATTAATCTTTGAAAACAATTATTAATGTACTTCCTCACCTAAGCATAGATTTTATCGATTCGGGAAAGAATGGTCGATACACAATTTTGTTCAAAGCTCAAATGTTACGTTTTTTTAGACAAAAGTATGGTTAAGATATTTACGTGTTTAACTAATCACTGTGCGTTATATAATCAGAATTGTGTTTTCACTGGACAAGCACGGTTGTGCTTTGTGTGGAATTTTATCAAAGCCGATGATGGCTTCAATTAATACAATAAATAAAATAACATTTCGCGTATTCACTAGGTCCGGTGGCACAATAGATCAGAAGAGAATTTCGGCAGCACATTGATGAATTACAAAATAGAACTGTACCTACCCTTAATTACTCGTCAACATGGTCTGCCTAGACAAGTGATATCAATATAATTAAATTTTGTATGGAGCTCTCGCTATCCGTGGGTGCGTGTTGTGTATATTGTTTTTACAATAAAAATAAAATTCATATATCCTGCTACTTGAAAAAAAAATATCCGAAAGATTTTTACCACGTCAGAGTATTGATTAGAGATTTATTAACAACGCCAATAAATTTGTGAAAATTTATATTTTTAATTGTTTCATCTCAGCTTTTTTTTATATTTTTTTATTTTATATACAGCTCAAAATTTATATTATATACAGCTCAAAATTTATATTTTTAATTGTTTCATCTCATCTTCTATTGAGCGGCTTTTTTTAAATGACCTCGAAGAAATGTCTAATAAAAATACGGACGGAAAAAAAGTAAATTATCCGTCAATGAAGGTTGCTGAAAACCGAATTTGGTGATCGAAAATCTAGAAACGGGTTGACAGGAGAAGATAATATTGCGTACCACCCAGATGTCCAGAGTATGGGGTCTGAAATTCTATTAAATGAGATTTCGTAGATACAGATATGAAAGTAGTGGTTTACAAATATCTTAAGGGGTTGTATCACCTTGATATTTTCAAAAATTCGCTTTTTTGCTTTTTCTTATAGCTTGATGCTAAAATAGTTTGAGTCACTATTCATTAAAAAAATCCAAAAAATGATTGAGTTAAAGCAATATGTTGAAGCTAGCATGGTACAGTTGCCGGCAAACTTCTTGAAATTTTTGGCGTAGTGGGGGAATGCGCAGAAGACAAATTTTGGGGTCGTTGGTGGAATGGTACATGCGCAAACTTCCCCCCACTACGCCGAAAAATTTCATGATGTTTGTCGGCTACGTGTTTGATGTAGCTAAATTTTATAAGGAGTTTCATTATTTTTTTTGGTATTTCTCGAAACTCTTTATTTCAAGAACTGTAGATAAAATATATCCAAAACTATTATATTAGGCCGATTTTGTTCAAATTTTGCAGACGTCTTACTAATAATATTATCTACGGTGTAGCGTACATTTTTATGAAATGATTTTCTTTTTATGACTTTATAACACTGATTCAAAAAAATATTTAAACCTGCTATATCATAGAAATTTACATAATTCAACAAGAAAATAATTAAATGTTTCATTTCATTCAAACCCTGGCGACATGATTATCTCCACCAGCTGCGCACGTCACGGAGAACGATCAGCACATGACTCCGCCATTTTGAAATATTCATAATGTGTGTAATAGTTGCGTAAAAAAAATTGAATGTATTTTGCCCCAAGGTGTTATAACCCCTTTCATTTGGGATCGGCTCTCCTTGTTCTTTTTTCCACGATTCCCTGTTCTGGGCCATCGCTTCGTCCAACTGGGCGTTCTTCAGGTCCTTTCCCACACTACTCCACCATGTGGAGCTGGGTCGACCTCTAAATCTTTTTATTTCTTGTATTTTGAGTTCGGAATGCACTGCATGATCTTCTTGATCACCTCATTGCATGACCGTACCATCTCAGCGATTCCTTCACCTTTTACGCTGCTGTAATACCATTTACCACCCTTGCGCCACGCCCACCTGTACGTATTACCCAACGAGAAATCGCAATAATAAAATAACGACCCGTCCGTGTTGCCCGGCCAAATCGATCGCCCCTCGATCCATTCAACATTCGCCGCGATCCGGATCGCGTCACTCTGAAAATACAAAATGTCAATCTATTACTAATGCGCGATCTATTACTAATCGCGATTCCGTTTCGGATTAGGAACATCCGAAATAGACTTTATAGAGTTGGTTGGACGCGGACGACGATCTATTTCCACGTCTGGTCGGCGCACGAGGGCTTATTTTTACTGGGCCACTTGGCGGCCGGTTTTATGGCACCGACATCTATCAAACCGAGTAGAAAGCTGTCGTGGCGTGGTGGGCAGGGGACCTGGCTGTCCGCGCAACGCTTGCGGAGGAATGATGCGAGGAAAAGACGTACAATAATAAATCTATCTATCGAATAAATATTTGGTTACCACCGGGATACGAAAACGTAACTTTTCCTTATCGGAGATCTGCTATACGGTCCAGTGGACACAACACTGGCTTCTCGTACCGAGGGTTTCAGATTCGAATCTCGGTAACTTAGTTACGACAGTACTTCGAAGACTAATGTTTATATATTATTTCTTATAATGTTATTTAAAATTCCTAATTAAAAATTATATTCTTATATTACTAAAAACATACGATAAAATATTATATAGCTCGACACCACAACAAGAAAAAAAGCAACAAATTACAATACATACTTTCTAAAAAAAGGACATATATGTAAGTACGTTAAAAATAATTTTACAAAAAAAAAACAACAAATTACAATACAACATATACGTTGAAAAACAGTCTAAAAGATATAAAATCTGCTTAGGGATTAATGTAACTTATTATGACTTAGAACAATTATTTCAATACCTAATGTAATAAGAAGCGAAAACCATGTCTTTTCTTGCTTATTATTTCATGTATACTTAACTTTTACTTAATTCTAACTGAACTTTTAATAAGTAACATTTTAAAAAATTTGCGTGCAATTTTTTTTATTGAAATGTATAAACGCCGATTCCACAACAACTAACTAACTAACCATCACGCCGTTTCCCTGCAGGGGTAGGCAGAGAGGATTGAACGCCACACTCTTCTGTCCTGGCACACCACTTTTGCTTCGGCTACATTCATACATCTTCTCATACACGTTCTACAGTTGTTGCGGCTTTTAACAGGGCCATCCTCAAATACTTGTAGTACCTGATCGTGCCAGCTCTTTCGCGGACTCCCTCTATTCCTGTTGCCTTCAACATTCGCCTCATATATTTTCTTAACCATCCTTTCCTCGTTCATACGTTCCACAACAATGAACTGAAAAATGAATAAATACCTACATTATAACAAATAAGCGCATTAAACTGCATAACAGTTTCTTTGTGCGAGTGCTCTGATATAATAAACATATTACATATGCATCTTAAATTATGCTAAACATATTTAATTTTCACGATAGGAAATTCTTAAGTATTTTTTCTTTGATCCTATTGGGAAGTTTGATTAGTAGACTCGAAATTTTTGTGCATTTTGTTCTGTCACTATAAAAATCATTTGTTTTTCTTATTAGGTAGGTACTAACATATCGTTTTGTCTGTTGTCGAGTTTTATATTTATGATTGACTCTATTTTAATAATTATTGTCATTCGAAAATACATCTATTGTTGAAAAATTAACTTTGCTATGGATTGGCAAAATTTTACATAATTTAAATAATTTGATGGGGTCGTCTCTTCTTATTTCATCGAAATCTTATTTGTAACTGCTTAATTTTATCGAGGAAAATTTATAAAGTCTGTCCGTAGCTACTTAAACCATAGGTAATTAATGATTTGACCATTGCGTAGTGAAGACAGTACAGGGTGTGTTTGGAAACATAATATTTCAAAATCAAAAATTTATATAAAATCGACCGTAAGTGATTTTCTCACACCTGTGCATATTTATGACGTGTTTCGCGATAGAAATTGGCTTCGTGTCATGTTGTTGGTTATCAATAGTTATGGAGATGTGTAACATCAAAAAAAATTTTTTTTCAATATTTCTGACTTATTTTTTGTAAAACGTTGGATTATCACTACAGTAACTTACATTGAGTATGAAAAATTCTTTCCATTTAATACAAGTCAAATAAAATGATGAAAAATGGAATTCCTGCAGTCTTTTTATAATTTTATTTAACTTGTATTTAAATTAATGAATTTTTCGTAATCGATATAAGTAACTCTGGTGATAGTTTAACGTATTGTGAACTAGCTCCGTTACACCTGCATATTAATGATACGCAATGAAAAATTTCGTTTGTTATATATCAATAGACATATTTTTTCAGTATATCTTTGTTTAAATAATTAATTAGGAGTATATTTATTAATTCGAATTAGACTATTACTAGAAGGTTCTATATAATTTGGTTTATAATAAATATATTATAGAACTGTGTTCCATAATTGCAACGAATGTTCGAGGTAACCTGCTATCATAAGTTTAATAAAATCATACTAAGTTTCAATATAGAATAGCTCGTTGGTCTTGTGGTTAGGCCTCTCGCCTCCAAAGGTTGCGGGTTCGAATCTCACTCCAGACCAGCAAGTTAGTCCTATTTTCATAGCACAAGCGTTTACCTTAGTTCGAAAATAGTAAGAATATTGATGTGACACGTATTCCGTGTTCATATATCTATTATTTTTTTAAATATTTAAATGGTATAGGTACTTTAAATATATGGTCGATTCATTTTACCCAGCGTAACTTGTCCCATGTTTTCCATTATTACCGCTACGTCATTTGCAAACCTGCACCGTTATATTTGTCATCATACCTTCGCATGCATCATCTATTATTCTGTTTATAGCGTCCTGCACATATAAATTAAATAGTAAGGGTGGGAGCGCAACCCTGTGTCAATCCCTGTTTGATCTAGCACAACTCTAATTGGTCTAATAATACAATTGCATTTTTGATCTCTCCGTAGATGAGTTAAGGAAATACCTCACGGAAAAAAGCAAAGGGAATTTATTTATTTATTTAAACGACCTTAAGGCTTTTATATTGAAGAATTATTAATTTACAAAAATAATAGGCTACCTAATAAACATTGTAATTTAAATACGTTAAAATAAAATAAATGTTGAAAAAATTAAGATAGCATAATAATTAATTCAGTGCAAGAAACAAAATCATTACATACACATGTAATACAAAACTCAGCATGATTATTTTTCGGCACAGATGTATTGTTCATTTTCATATTAAGCCTTTAGATTATTTTTGCAAATTCGATTATTTATTTATTTATTTATGAGAAACTAACAGTACATATAAAGAGATTATACATGATTATTGAACAGTATAGAGACCATCTTACAAGTTTCCACAGAATTAACCTGTTGTGTTTTAACATAAAGCAACAATAACTTGAGTTATAGAATAAAAAACAAAAAAAGTGAAAGTTTTAAGTTATTATTGTCGTTGTCGTTAGAGAGTTATTTATAAAACAATTATAATTAATAAAAATAAACTTTGTTTTCACCACTACAATATCGGTTTTTTGAAGAAGTTATTTATAAATTGATTATTTAATACTAAAACAAAATATCTAAACGGGAAAAAATAATATTGTCTTTAGATGTCTTGCGAGATTCAAGTTACGATTATTAAATATGAGTAACCTGCTACTGAGTTTTTCATTGATGGTATTTTTAATATTGTTTTTTATATTGCTCTCAAATTACTGATTTTGGAATTGGTATCGGTCAACTTTGGTACACACTTACTACCTCATTTCATTGTTTTTCTATGTGTTGAGGCGAATACCAATTTTGTTCGTTTCTCTCTAGGCTTTTATGTGATTACGGGGCCAATTTATTTCAAGTGGTCCAGCACTGAATGCTTGACCATCATATTTTGTCGGTGCATTTCCTTATGTTGTTGTAGTTCAAAACTAATTTTGAAACCTTTGATCTATCCAATTCGAAAATGGCGGCCATTTTTGTTTTACTCCGCCCTTCGTTTTTCGCATTTTTAGGCATCAATAATTTTCTAAATTACTCAGCACTGGGTCATCCTAGGCTTATCAAACTTTCATCATATTCAAAACATTCTTCTGATTCACAAATCGAAACCCCATTAACTTACGCATTATGTTTTCGTTCATGGACCTTTGTAGTCAAACTGAATGATAGCCTTAAACGCGAATGAACAAAATTCAATTTTCGTAAAAAAGGAATAGTTTGTCAGCCTTAGTTTTTTTCTGTGCTTTTAACATAAGAGTATAGTTAATTGATATAAAATATCACTGGTGAGTTGAACTGCTAAAACACAAGGGAAAAAAATATGATTTTTTTCTGACATGGTCAAGCAACTAATTTTTTCTTCTGGACCACTTAGAATCAGTGATGGCTAAATGGTTATTTTAACCTGTTATTTTCGGTACAGTTATTTGAGATTTGTAATTGATTGTATCAATGATTGATAACTAAGATTTAATTATTGTCTAGTACCTACCGACGGTTGCCAATCGAACTGCAAAAAATCGGTTGCCAAACATCGACGCAATCAACGGTTAGTGTGTCAAAGGTTGAAATACCATCACTACTTAGAATGAACATGTCGATAAAACCCACTTAGGATTTTTTTTATTTATTTATCATTTTTCTTATTTTTACATAGCAGACCCGCAAAACATCATATGGACATTTGTCTGTTGAAATTAAAAACACCAGAATATATACATATGAATTAAATACGTAAATCTTAAAAACTCAAATACAAATCAACGATACAAGAAACAATGCAAAATTAAAAAAATCAAAATAAGTCTCTTCTATTTAATAACATTTTCATTAATTCTCTCTTTTGACCTTTTTTATTAATGTCCTTTTTAACATGACACGGGATTTTATTAAATATTTTTGATATGACAATATTTCAGTGTTCTTTGTTCATACTTATTTATGACCTTCGGTATTCGTAGTCCTTTAACCGTAAATCTGATACTATGTTTATGAATCAATCTATGCTTACGTGTCCCATCTTCATGACATCGTGTAATTAGTTTGTAACACAAGATAGCACCAACGGGCACAAACCTTCGATTTGGATTGGCTACATATAAACATAATCCTGTATTTTTGTGACATGTCTTCGAAAAACCTATGTAAAAAATAGGATAGTTCTTCTCTCTGTTCGTGACAGGATAATTTTCTCCCGGGTCACGCTCGCAGATAACTTGTAGTCAATAACCAGCTGGGTTTTTCGTTTAAACTCGTATTTGCCAAGGCGAAAAGATTTGATCACTCCGCGGGCAGACTCTAAAATTCCGCTTTAACGAAATGAGAACTAGAATGGGTTTTCTTGTACACGTATTTATTATATTTCAATACGTGCCACATTTCTGTATCACACTTTGAACACAAAAACATTCCGAATCTTCAGAATATATTTAAACATGGTACCATAGCCAAGCATACACACGTGCAACGAAAAAATGAGGCATACAAAAAATATTTTGTATTTCGTATAAACACTCCGCGAAATGTGTATAAAAATACAATAAAATTTCCGGTACAGAAGAAATGTAAAGCTTTATAAGTAGATATGTTACAATATGGCAGAATATATAACCCTAAAGAAGTAAGTTCGCCTTTCATACAATTTGTAAGAAATCCAATGTATTATACAATAATGTGTTTAAGCCGACAAAAATATCTTTATATAGTTGCGGAAATAGAACATTGATAAAAAATTATTCAGAGAGATTTAAAAGCATTTGACATAATAATATGACCACTAGCTGTAACCCGGCGGAACATGAAATGGTTCGCGTCTTTAATAAGCCCTAGTATATATTTATAGTATTTTTTGGCGATCTACGGAGAGGCGGCGGTATCAACATGCGTTAGGCGGCCGGTTCGGATTTGCTGGCCCGGAGTTCAAGCCCCATCCGCCGTTAAATTTGGTTGTTTTAGTCGTGAATTCGAACGAAACTAATAGCAAAAACTTGAAAAAACATGAAATTTTGAATAATAAATATTCTTTACAATTTTGGTGAAATATCGATAGTTACGGAAATAAATGAAATATTTCTGACTTATTAAAAAAACATTGGACTCTCACTAGAGTAACTACTTAATATGGAATATTAAAAATTCATTCGTTTTAATACAAGTCAAATAACAATTTTTAAACCTTACAATGATTTGAAATATATATTTTTTGTAAGTAATAAATACATTATTTTTTAAGGTTTTAATCTTTTTGTTTGACTTGTATTAAAATGAATGAATTGTTAATATTCCATTTAAGTTACGTTAGTGATAGTGCAACGTTTTACAGAAAATAAGTCAGAAATATTTTTAAAAAATGCAAACTTTGATGTCGTAACTGTCGACATTTCACCCAAAGCATAAATAATAATTTATATTCAAAAATTAATGAAGAAGACGCTCCCAAAGTTTTTGCAACTAGCTACGAGACAACCTGTATAATATGAGAAAATTGACAAACAGATGGAGAAAATGACTGGGACATTTTCTCCGGCGCCATCATTTTATTACCGAATTTAATGGAGGTGACATTGGAAGGAAATAAAAGAGCGGGCAAGTCTGGTTTCATGTAGCAGAAAAGGGCGTAGTACAGTATGAGAGTTTCCTATTTTGATGTAAACGTTAAGGGGGAATACCTACCTACGAAGCGCGAAAAAAGGCAATTTTTGTGATTTTTTTAAAGAAAACCTATATGAATTATGGTATTGGTATCATTTCTATATGAAAGTACATACTTTTATGAATATGATAATTTTTTTACAAAAAAAAATTCAACATTGGCGGAAAATCCTTGATTTCTGACGACTGTCTGTCTGTTCTGTCTGTCTGTTCTGTCTGTCTGTTCTGTCTGTCTGTTCTGTCTGTCTGTCTGACTGACTGACGACGACGAAAAAAAAATGTCCTCCGCAGTGACCACCCCCATTTCATCTGTAATCATTAGAATAAAAAAAATAAAAAGATTATCAAAAACACTATAATTTAGTCTTTGACGTAGGAGTTTTTGAAAATATAGATTTTTGACAAAATGGCGGGCGTTTGGATTTAACATGGCGTTTTTAGGGAAAAAATCGGGTTTATTATGCCGATGAAAAAATAACTAAGTCACTTAAAAAAATCCTACGACAAAGACTAGATAATTATTTATAAAATAACCACAACAATTTTCAAGTTGATCGGTTCAGTGGCTGCCGAGATATTTTGGATACCGATTTTCAAAACATGATTTCGAGTTAAACGCGTTTGAAAATTGAGCAATGAATAAATCACGAAATTTTTCAACATACAAAAAATCATCAATTCCAGATCCATAATATTAGTCCTCCACCTTGCTTAGAATTTTCATATCATCGAACGCTCTTCATAAACATTCTTCAAGTCTTACGTTTTTATTATGAAAGAGCCCGACTGGCAGCTACCTGCATGTAGCGCGGTGCGTAATCAACAAAGATATGTCACTATTATCAGCTATAACATTGTTTTTTTGTTAAATTTTTGCTTGAAATTTTCACCAGACATTCTTAAGACCTCAAGCTTTAAGAAAATGTAAAAAATTTAAAATCGATTTTTTCAAAACGTGTAGGTTGTTATTCCTCCTTAAGCAAGATGTCAAATACTTATATTAACATTAAGAAATTTAATGCAAAAGAAAAATCCGAGTTGATTCCCCATGGATCGCTTTTTATCGCTGCCAATATTTTGAGCAGCAATAGAATAAACCAGAAAAAATCTACCGTCATCTGACGACTGTGGGAATCCGTTTATATTTAAAACCATCTCATTTTCTAATTTTAATAATCAGTCTTTTTTGAGTAATAAGAAATAAGTATCTACTATACAACTTTATTATTTGACATTATTAAAAATATTTTATATGTATGTTGTGAAATCACAATTGCTGGCTTTATCCACTACGAGATTATTATTTAATTAAAATAAATTATAGAAGACTCACAGAGACATTAAAAATATAGAGGTATCAAAACCAGCCGCGAAACCTATGTATACTATTTCATGAAGAAGACTAAAGATGTCTCTAGCATAGTCCCTTCAAATATACGGAAGATTTCAATTTGGAACATATATACAACTTTCAAAAAATTTGATAATATGTGGATGTTCTTACGATGGAATTGGTGAACGTTGAATGTGTAGACTGATCAAACAGTTTGTGAGACCTGGACTGTCTTATAAAAGACTTCCATGCACGTGTCTCATATAAGTAGCTTTGTCTCTGTGAGACTTAAATAATTAATTTATCTTAATTAATTGATATTAAATTATAACATGCAAAAACAGTAATATTTATTAGAAAAAGTAACAATAGAATAAAGAAAATACGCATTACTATAAAAATGACAATATAACTTCTCAATAATAAAATAGACATGTAATGAATAATTTATATAATAGGCTAATAGGTGGTTAAATTACAATTTAAAATTGTTAACACGGGCTGTTACAATTTTTTAATCTCTATCAACTATTGAAACGCGTCGGGTTCGGAGAACATTTGCTTGTGTGTTGGCGTATTCTTTGAATGCTTATTTATAAATTCATCATTATTTATTTGGCTGCAGAAGTTTATTTTGACTGTTAAGTCGGCTTTACCCGGATGATGGGACAATCCGGCTAAATGCGTGGCCGCCGGGAGCGGCTGCCGGGAGCAGAGCCGGACCGAGGCCTGGTCGCTCGCCCGAGGGCCTAGGGCTCGCCAAGAGCCCAGGCGACATTAAATATAAATTATATATTATACTTGACAAAGGTTTAAATAAATATTCTAAATAGAAATCCAACCTAAGAAAAAATTGTGAAAGGAGCAGTAGATATTAGCAAGGTACTGTAGTGCGGTTGTTTCGATTTTTTATTACAATCAATGGGATTATTGCGTGCCACATAATGACCTTGAAACCCACGCACTAAATACTTGCACTGTAATTTTATGTCGTGTCAATTTATGATACAAAATTTAAATTAATTTTCTATAGTGCTTTTAATTTCTTAACAAAATAGACATTTCATGTACACTGTAACAGTTATTCACCTAATTATATTTTTTTTAATAATGTTCTTTCCTGTCATATTAGGACTATTTATCAATGTCCACTTATGATGTGTGTTAAAAAATAAAATAAAACATCAAAAAATACATATTTAATGAAACAAATTATGTATCTTAATATTTATTACTATATGATGATTATTATTATATGATGATGTTGTGTTTGTTAAAAAATAAAATAAAACATCAAAAAATACATATTTAATGAAAAAATTATGTATCTTAATATTTATTACACAACTAACTGTAACCCGCCAAAAATAAGGGTACTTTTACATGCCAGTTCCTAAAGAATAAGTTTTACTCATTTATAGCCAATACCCATGAAATAGTAGTAATAACGACTTTTATCAAAATATTTGAACATTTTTTTTAATATTTCCCCTGCAGGGTTCCCCTAATGGTTCTATTTTAAACCTGTAGTGATAAAATAACTTAACGTGTGTAGTAAGAAGTTTACTTTAGTGTAAATTAAAATAATTTAACAATTAATTAAGGATAAATTATAGAAGTCTCATAGAGACAAGCTAATTTATATATGAGAAAAGTGGATGGAGGTCAACAAACTGTATGAGTTGGGTTAAGTGATCACTCGACACAATGCGACATTCACAAATTCTATCCATACATTATCAAATTTTGAAAGTTCTATATAATATGTTCGAACCAAGAACCTTTCATATATTACTATGGTCTCTGCTGGAGACATCTGTTGATTTTTTCTCATTAACAAGTTGATATACACAGCTTTCGTAACTAGTAATGGTACCTCTATATTTAATTTTTTAAAGTGGAGTTTTTTTTAGCAACATTCCTTTTAACGTGTATATGATATCCTTTCGAATTATTACATATCTACTGGAATACGCCTGAAAATCAGTTAATTTAACAATTATGTTATAAATAATTTAGGAGCCCATTTTAAGGTTACATATAGGGCCACACTTTTCTTGATCCGGCTCTGGCTGACGAAAACTGCCGGGAACAGCCGGGAACCGCCGGGAGCGTCTGCCGTGTCACCTCGGGCCGTGAATCATGCCGCAAGAAGCCCAGCAGGGAATATCCAGCGCGATTAGTTTCTCTGGAAAATACTTTTCCCCCGTCAACCCATCACCAGAGGCACTCAATAGATTAGATCGCGAGAACCTTAACCGTTCAAGGAGACGCCTTACACGGAAACTTTAGGCTCGAGACCAGTTAAAAATTCTAGTGAAGAAATAAAATTAAATGTTTGCTTTTGTAAAAAGGTTTTATTCAATAAACCGACGAAACGACTTGCGTAGAAGAATTCACAAAGAATTGAGCTAATGATTTAATAATACTAAACAAAATTTAGCAGACAAATTTACCAGCACGCATTACTCCAGAGATTGCGTACCTTTTCCCACAAGTGTATGCCCGATTCGATGAAATTCAATATGATGAAAATAAACATCAAAACAATTTATTTATAAATGACGTCATGCAATGAAGCTTCGTGTCCAAAGGAAATTACGTTATTATTTTGCAAACCGCGATACTAGTATTCATTTGCTTTTGGCTCAATACTCGATATTGATTTTTATTCACAGAGATTTTGACATCAGTGGTACCTCGGTAGACGTCCTTAATCCGTTTCAGATCCTCGAACTTCCAAACAGGACGTATATCAAACAATTTTTTTCCATAAAAAATAAAGGGAAAATGATAAATCCGTTCCCATGAAAAAACACTATTGTAATTGGCATATTATACATTTATAGTGTTGTATAAAATAATATAATTTAAATAATGCTTAATACAAATTCAATAAGATGAAATAAATAAAAATTTAATAAACTATAATTTATATTCATTCTACTAAAATTTAAAATAAAATTAAATACATAGTTTTAAACCACTAGTTTAACTTAACCTTCATCAGGACAATATAATATAGACTAATCTATGTACATACATTTACATAGGGAAAGAAAATCAAAAGGTACAGAAAAAAGTAAATTAGCTTGGGAATAAGGAAAGGGGAGGGCTTGAGCGAAGAGAGGAAACAACTTTAAAGTGTGACTATTATTTGGACTAAATTTTTTTGTTTATTTATTATTTGTCTATTACTACTGATAGCTTTATTAATTTCTAATGCTTTCAGATAATTCAGTCGCTTTACCCCTCCCCTTTCCTCCCCCCCCCCCAAGTTGATATTCTGTAAATTTCTATACTTAGATTAGTCTATATTATATTGTCCTGACGAAGGTTGAGACCAACCGAAACTAGTTGACGAAGTGGTTTAAAACTGTGTATTTAATTTTATTTTAAATTTTAATATAATGTCACGCCACAAAGTGTTTTCTTGCTTCGAAAATTTTATAATTTTCTCTTTTCTGTCCCTTTTCCCTACCTGAATCTGTTTGAGATCACCATCATTGAGGTTTGACGTTTACCAAAAATCTGTTATTTTCTTCTTCCTTCTGCTGAGGATGTTTCGGAAATGGGACCATGCCTGGTCAATACAGACAATGCTGTAACGGCTTGTTTTTTGCTTTGTAAAGTTTTTGACATCCACCCATTTGACAAAGATTTCCTTGATCAATGAAGTAGAGGCGTTGTCGTTGTGTAGGACACCAGCAAAACCGCTGTTTTCTCTATTTTATAGTGTTTATTCGGTTGTCGAACATTAGCGGTTATATTGGTGATTATTATATTACATAGTTGAACTGTGAACTTCCTGAGCCATTGCCTTAAATTTTCAGCCAGGAATGCCCACATCTCCCAGGACCTTTCTGCAATTGTTCCTTGAATGCTGAGGTGCAGGATCTTGTATCTTTCTTAAATCTTATTAGTGTATGGGTATTATAAAGTAAATGGCATATTTGCAGATCATATTTCCGCAGTGGCAGGCAACCAGATATCCATTACGCTCAATGAGCTAAAGCAACGATAAAAGAAATTTAATTCATATTTTAATTGTGTTTAAAATAATTTAACCGAATTAAGTAAGTCTTCAAAAATTGACTGAATATTTGATGGCGTTAATTTGTTAAGTTAGATTGTTCTCAGTGACGGGCTTATAGAATTTGTGGGGCTCCCGCTTTCCAAACGGCCCCCGAATAAGAAAGTATTTGAGAAGTAGAACGTATGAGTGAGGAAAGGATGGTTAAGAAAATATATGGGGCGAGTGTTAAAGCAACAGGAATAAAAGGCGCCCGCAAAAGACCTGCCATGATCAAATACTACAAACATTGGAGGATGGCCCTGTTAAAAGCCTCAACAACCGTAGAGCTTGCATGAGAAGATGTATGAATGTAGCCGAAGCAAAAGTGGTGTACCAAGATAGAAGAATATGGCGTTCTATCATCTCTGCCTACCCCTGCGGAGAAGCGGCGTGAAGGTTAGTTAGTTATCAAAAATGGTCCGCGCGTCATGGGTTCAGAATCTCTGCACTACACCATACCATGCTACCTACTCCTTTCTATGGGGGTTTATATATTTTTTTATCTCCATGAATTTAATTCACGATAAACAATTTAAAACACATTAAACAAAGATTAGGAACGGTATCAACTATTTAGAAATGGTGTAATTATGGTACAAGTTAAGCAAAATATTCAGTGCGATGACAAGGAGACCTCGCGCTCTGACCTGCCGTGCGATGGTACGAAGAAATTATATTATTGTTCCGAAAGAAAGGTACGTGTGTATCGTTTTGGTGCAGAACCACACTTTTTACAGAAACATGGTACGGCTTTGCTATTTTTAACGATTTAAGAAATGAAATGCTTTTTAAAATAAACTGTCGCATTCAAAAACACCACATATTGTATTTTTTTAATACAGTAAACAAGGCACCGGACACCGATTTAATCTGGCAAAATGAAACGTTGGCATCAATCTTGTTACACTAGAAACGCAAATGGTGCGCACACTGTATATTATGTAGTCAAGATACAAACCGCTTTTTGATGGTCCTCTGTCGGCTCGCTCGGCGCTCGACTTTTGAAGGCAGAGCACTTGTGTCGCGTCACCGCCGGAACGGTACGACTTATATTAAATTACGAATTTAAAAAATGTTCGATTCAATATTTCAATCAAACATTTTTATTCCGCATTTTTGTCCCGCTTTCCAAACGACTCCCGAATGAGAAAGTATATAAAAAAGGAACCCGTAAAAACCAAGTTTTTATTATACTCCATTTCTTTGTAAAATATAACAACAATTAAAGACGAATTAAAACATATAACATAACACTAAACTTACAGTAATTTAATATATTTCTAAAATGTCAGATGTTTTGAGCTTTGATAAGACAATTCATGCTTTGAAGATTAAATTCTAAAAACATTTGTCAGTCAATTTAGATTTTCGACATTCGTAGTGAAGTACCTATTATGTATACCGACGGAGTAATTAAAACTTAGAAAATATTCTACGACGTTATCGGGCCGCCGTTGCTAGTAATCCAACTTTTCTAATGATTCCAATATGAAAAAACCAATAAAATTCCTAAAAATCCGAAATTATACTATAATTATTAATTTTTTTTAACGAAAATTTGACAGATCTTTATGATCGTCGCCACGAGTCTACTTGCCAAGTTTCAGCTCGATTGGATCACGGGAAAAGGGTTAAAAATCGATCCAAAGTTTTTTCGACGGCAAGCCAGCAAGCAAGCAGACGCCACGAGTTAAAAGAAAGGAAGTAAAAAGTAGACCTATAAATACTGTTTTAGCTCCGAAATAAATACCGGCCGTTTGGTATTCATGCAAAAATAAGATATTTTTACAAATCCGCGAAGTTCCCGAAAAATAACCTTTTCATAATGCATATATATATATATCGCTGTATTGAGATATGTCCAGTGAGACAAGTCCCTGCACAATAGAATCCACCCTTGTAGTGTTGGTACTATGATAGACCACTTTGATTATAAATTACCGGGCGAAGCTATTTAGCGGCCGAATTTAGACAATGTATTTATTATACGTTTAGCATACCTCCTACTCCTAAATAAATATTTTACTAGCATTCAATGTAAACCCTGCCGCCCTGAATCCATAATGTATTCACAAACAAATAATCATACCCATATGTTTAATCTTGTATCTACTTCAAACCTCCCTTTTCTAAATTATGTCACTGTTAAAACCTTCAAACAACTGTTTATACTATATTGTCAATTTCTACTGCAATTTTTTGCTAAACTATTATACTACTCTTTCGATTTCTTGAATATACTATCATATAATAGGTACTTTTTGTACCGTACATTGAAATAAATAAACGCAATAATATATAATTTATAAAATCCGTACCTTGCAAACGAAAAGGGGCTGTTCAATGTTATTTTATACGAACGCAAAAAAAAACATAAAAATGTAACATGGCCGAAATCAGAAGAAGGTCAGGCGTCGTAGCAAATTAAATTCAAGATATTTATATTATAGATGTCTCTTAGGGTCGAAATTATATTTTTTATGAAAAAGTAGGCATGGAAGTCTTTGGGTGTTCATAGGGCTTACGACTTATGACCTATCGTACGGCTGGCTTAAGTTATCACTTTACACAATGTAACGTTCACCATTTCCATCCATGATATCTCTATGAAACATCTATAATATACCTTGATTAATGATGTCCCTGGGACAAAATCCAGTACTGTGTTCTGAAAAATTTGGACAAACTCAAAATATTCTGAGTGCAAATTAAATTGTTTAAAGAAAAAATCCTTCAAAACGGTTTCGGGGGACTTTTAAAAGGTGAATATGCAAAAAAATCTCGATCGAGTCGCGCGCCACTCGAAGAAGTGCTTCGTCATTACACACGCGCCATCTAACGCCAAACTAGAGAAGTTAGTATTAGGCGTGAAACGTACATTTTTATCTGTCAAATTATGAGCATAAATGCATCCCAATGTATCTACACGCAGTGTAGACTAAGCTGCGCTCTAATTTATAAACAAAGTGTTTCCCGACACCAATTCAAAATATTAATGAAAACACATTTTATATGCGCATAACTGTGTGATAATTTAAACTGGTTTTACATAAATCACATTAAAAGACAAACAGAAAAAAAAATTCTGTCGAAAAAGTAAAATCAACACCAAGACTCGAGCCCGAAATATTCGAAAATAGATGTCTCATACAGAAACATAATAAGTAAATGAAATTTGGCGACTTCTATGTGGGTCACTGCAGATTAATCGTCTAAAGCTGTGTAGCGGTCTTGTCAAATCCTTTTAATCTCTGTGATTATTTATTTTTGGTGCTTTGAACTTCAGAAGCGGAATGGCGCTCCAGATTTCTTGAGAAAGGTGAAAAAAGGAGGTCGCAGTACCGCAGCAGACGGTACAAGTAGCATTTTAGCACGGGTCTCGTAACAAGCACAAAACCCCTTCATACAACCCACAAGTTCGTAACTCCGAGAGGAAGACCGAGACATAGACGGACAATGTTAAGACGGACTGCGAGAGGTGAGTGAGTGCCCAGTGTATTGGTCAAGAGATGGATGGCGACCTATAGTGACTGCGGTCTTAGACTTTCGTGTCCCACGAGGCCGTTAAAGAAGAAGACTAACAAAAATAAGAAATTACGTCGTCATTCAAAACATGGCGTTAAACTATGTTTTACGGATTTTGCGTCAGTGGCGCCATCAGTCTTTAAACACGGGTACTCATCATATAGCTTTCGTAAATCTTATATATACTTTTTTAAAATCACTTTTACAAAATAATAATGTCTTAAATCTATTCTTCCATTTCACGCAAAGAATGACACAGTTAAGGAAGGATTCACATTTCACATTTACAGACAATGTTCCGAGTTCAGCACAGTCAAATTTTAATTGAAATGGGACAATTACATTGATAGTCTAGTCAATGTCGTCGGTAAAGGTTTGAACATCCAATCACCCTCGTTGCCTGTTAAAAAGGACCCCGATGACAGCGTGGGTCTTTTAACGAAAGCTAACAATGCGCATTAAAGTATTCAGTAATAATGGTATTAGTAAAGTAAATTGAGTACAAATGTAGTCATTACAGGTATCACAAGTTACACATCAATACTTATAACACAGACCAACAAATGAAAACATCTTGAATATTGTATATTTAATATATATTTTTTTAAATATAATTCTTCCATTCTAAATTCGATTGCATATTTAGTAAAATGAAAAAAAATATTTTTCATATTGTAAACAATACATATCCTACATAAATAAAACACTTCATTATACTCCCGGCATTTTACTTCATTTACATTAATTTATATTTAAGAAAAACTATTTATCTATATAGAAATTAGTGTGTTGAAGGTTTTTTGAACGAAATCTCTTTCGTTTTTCCTCATTATTACGCTTCAATGTTTTTCGTGGATGCTGGATATTTTGATTATCTTGCTTCAGTGACCAGCCAAAGTCAGCCATCACATTAACATTCCATCTGCCTCGATACCTCGTTTCGATTTCTTATATTATGTCCTGATAGAACAGTTTCCCCGATGGAACATATTTATGCTGCTAGTAAGCTATTTATTAAAAGTATCATTTTTACGCGAATATAAAAATTTTTGCTCTTGTTACTTTATTTTTTACCACATCAACAGGTCACTTATTAAAATGAAATATATTACAAAAACCAAAAGTGGCTTGAGAAAAACACATAGGATATGAGAATCGTTATGAGAATCGATATGAGAATCCAGCGCAATGCCCAATGGACTACGAGAAACAACGTATTTATCTCTCCCTTTATTATCTTGAAACAGTCTTAACGATCACAGTTATTAATACAAATCACCCATAAATTAACTAAGAAAAGCAACTTATTCCTTACGAACCAAGTGGCGTGGAACATAGACACTATATTTAAATAATAAATTTAGACAATACCAATAAATAAATGATCGAAAGGCACCCCGATAAAACCAAAGGTCAACGAAATGAGAAGGTATGAAACGAATAAACGATCTGAAAATATCTTTTAATTGATCAAAATCATTTTAATACCGGTGTGCAGACCATAGTATTGAACACAAAGTTGGAATTAAACCACGAAAAAGTATTTTTAAACACAATGAAACGTTAATGTGTCCATTTTATTTATCAGTCTAATTTATAGTTCCATAAATGCGAAGAGACCTCCGTAATTCTCCACTAGAAATGGCAAAGGGAGGAGAAATAATTAGATTAAAAACGAGTATTTCAAAACACCCTTAAATTCACTATGGTAGAGAATCAACAACGTTTATCTTCACTATATTAAGCTGAGTACCGAATAGCAGTGGGTAGATTTTCTTATTTTTTAAACCGGTGCGGTATTCTAAATTAATACGAAAAATAAAAGTGAACCAAAAAACTTAAATATTACGCAAAACATAGGCTAGATTTTTTAAACAATCATAACATTTGGTAGATGATAACTTGGAATAACAAAATTTCATGCGTCACTTTGGTAAAAAATCACTTTTTGTACCTAATTGAGACAATAAACGTTTCTTTAAAGCGGTGCGGTTTTTCAAACATGTCAAATAAAATTGCCTCAGAAGATGATAAAACAAAGTTTTCTCAGAAGATATATTTAATTATTAATATGTAGGCTTTAGAACAACTACTGACTGACTTGAATATAAATAAAATGTATAATTTTGACCAAAATCAGGAATCAGCTTATTAAATTACTCTTATATAGCGATTTAAATGTATTTATTTAATTCTATTTAATTTAAATATAAAATTTTGGTTGGACTGTGCCTTTCTCACTAGAAATATCTGTGTTGAGAGAGGCATAGTTTACAATAGTGTGTAGGTACAAAACATAGTATATGGATATATAGTAGAATAATTATTTGTATTTAATAAGTATTGTTTGATAAGTATTGTATATTAACATAACATAATAAAGTGATTAAAGTAACATAATAGAAAATATGTTTGAGTAAGTGTGCCTATTTTATCTTTCCCCTTGTTTCATTTCACTGTTTTATTTTGTATTTTATGTTAGGGTTGTAAATTAACTTATATAGCGACATGTATGTGAAATTGGGCACTGAAAAAATCTAATTAATATTCAAAACTCATTATCTCGGTTTGATACGAATGACAGATGTCTTGTTAGACCAAAGGCAAGGTATTTGGTTTTTACAAACGCTTGTGCTTTTAACTTACTGGTGTCCTGGAATGGGGCTTGAACCGCCGATCACCAGATCACAAGGCGAGCGTCATGACCACTAACTACACCAACAAGCTACTTCATTCAAGAGTGAATTAAATATCACTTAGTTTAAAAATAAAATTTGTTAAATATACTAGTTTTTACGAAGCATTAATACCTACACGCGTCGTATAAATATACACTGAGAAAATAGTCCATGACCAAATTAATAATGCTATCAAAAAAAGAGATTTAATTCAAAATAAAGAGAGGTAGGTACCTAAGCTAACTAATGCAAGGTCGAATAAATTAAATAACTGTCAAACAGGGTCCACATTTCGCTGCGCTATGCCGGCCGGTTCACGATGTTCAGCGAATAGTAAGTATACAATGATTAATTGGCTAAAACAACGAGTTGTATGATATAAACTCTTATAGTATACATGTACACATGTGTAATAAAAAGAGAGGAAGTTCTAATCCAATCAATTCCTGGGGCTCTATGTAGCGTACAGTGAGAAATCTTTCCGCATGATAAGTTGCAATCTACTCCGCCGCGCTCACTGCACACCACGTTGAACCTGTCAAGTGGCTAGCTGATTGAAACCGACTGCAGAATTATTAAGATGTACACTGCCGGCCATAATCATTGCGACCACCGACAACAGCTCGTGCACTTTGATGGTTTAAGAATGCAAAAGGCCGTCTACGGAAAATGCTATTGTAGGTATATTTAATCTGACACATCCGTAACACAAAAAAAACGAAAACTATAGAATACAATCTAAAAAGTATCCAACATTTCAAGAGTTTGAAGTTAAAAAATCAACCCAACGACTCATCTCATTTTTTTTAAGAAAATGCAATTTATTGGAAGTCTTATGGATTATTAGAATGATGATCATGTATCTTTTAGCGCTTGTTCAGACACAGCGGGAACCGTTCAGTTTCAGAATCGCGTTTCAAAACACGCGATTTGTGTCATCTGTTCACACAGCCGCGGTTAATAAGCGATTTGTGCGCGCGAAAATAAACGTCAGTTTGACAGTACTGGTGCCGTCCTCCATCTTTGAATATTAGAGATATATTCGCTCATTACATTGTTAACGACAGCCGTGTTCCATGGCAAGACACATAAATATCATTCTGTCAGTTCATTTTTGGTGAATAAATACCTACTTCTCTAAAATACTCTTTTTTTTCACCATTTCCAAATATCTCCAACTCCTGCCAAGCTTGGATCTTGGCATATTTGAGTAATCCTCACACTATTACAGGTCTTTTCTCCCATATTACAGGTCTTTTCTCCACTTCATCAATAAAAAATTCAGTGTCAAAGCGATCCATAACCATAGAAAAGAGAATATAATCCACGCGTGCTCCTGTTGTGACATGGAACCGTGCGGTGCCCGCAACGCGATTGAACGCTCTCGTAAGGCCCCATAGTAATAAGATCGTGCGGGCGCCGTGCGGGTCTATTTTCTAGCGGTTGGGTTGCGGGCACCGCAGCGGTTGACTAACCGCACGGTTGTGTGTGAACGATCACATACAAACCTAGGTAAATGAGACCCGCACGGATCACATGCGATTCTGAAACGGCACGGTTCCCGCTGTGTCTGAACAAGCGCTTAACTCGTAGCGTCTGCGGTTTGTTGTCTGCCGGAAAAACTTTGGATCGATTTTTGACCCTTTTCCCGTGATCCAATCGAGTTAAAACTTTGCAGGCAGACTCGTGGCGACGATAAAAATGATCTAACAAATTTTCAATTAAAAAAATTTAATATTTATAGTATAATTTTGGATTTTTCAAAATTTTAATGGTTTTTCATACAACTGAGTAATGAACCCGACGCGTGCAGTAGGAACGAATCCTGATTCAATAAGAAAGGGAATAGAACACACACCACAGCCAAACTCTCATCACTCTTTACACATACCCCCATATCCGTATACAACGTCACGCACAGAATACATACGCACTCCACTCAGCCACAATCCCATACACCTCACTCCACTTCCCCATCTATCCCCCACTCCTATTTCTCTATTTAATATATGTTCTCTTTATTGCTTGATTTAACATTTTATGCTGTGGATCTCTATAATTGGTCTACGAATTACCCAGTACGTTATGTATTATTATAATAAATTGTATACTGTTGAGATTCCCAAAATAAAAAAAAATAATAATAAAAACATGGTTTTAATGGGTTTTTTTTAGACACTAATAGAATATAGGGTACAAAATACATAAAAAACAATACCTTGTGATTTAAAACTCAGCTCATTATCCCAATTAAAAGTGTCTTCTGCCTGCTCTAGCAACCGCATATGCATATTTAGTGTATCAATGTAGTGTGATCATGTAAGAATAAGAAGAAAGAAAAAAGAAAGAATGCATATGTATATTTAGCGTATCAATGTAGTGTGATCATGTAAGAATATATAAATAAATAATTGATTCATTGTGTACTATGAGTTCAGGTTATTGTCTAGATTTTGGATGTTGTGTAGGAGTGACTTTTTGAATGATGATAGGTTTTTTGCAAGAATATCAGCATCAACGTTAAGTTTAACACAATATATATTGTAAGTTGTAAGTACGATGCATTTTTTTGATGTGAGAAAAATACCATATTAGAATGCTGACTTATTCTAAAAAACTCGGGGTTTACTGAGAATTTTATGTAGCACAACAAGATAGGATATTTTCGGTCGAGCCGCAAATTTGTTTATGTGGTATCGATCAAATTTACAACATTTAACATCAATTTTTAAATCCTTTACATTAACTTCACCGCCGGTCTTGCTTGTTTTCTTGTGGAAAAATCTTGGGAGTGAAAATTACCACACTTCCTGTCATTCAATCAAGCTAAATTTTGGCCAATCAATTTGATGTCGGTGCTTTCTTATATACGTTTGGGGCAAAACTTAATACACACACGCACACAAAAAAAAGCAAATTTATCTCAGATGTTCAGGCTAGTACCTAGTTTGTGGTACTAATTTCAAATTATTTAAATCAAGGACATATTAGAATTTATCTCTTTATTTTAAATTGGTAAAAAACAAAAGGTGGTTAACATTCTGTAAAATGATTTTGTATTAAAAAAATTGTAAAAATGTGACATCAGAATGAATATAAAACATAATAATTTCGTCGTCTGTCTGTCGCAATGTCAGTAAATTGCTGGAGTTAAAACTGTAGATAATTAGAGTGTGACACGCAATCAAGTCGTTATTATTATTTCCCGTGATTTTTTACGGATGTACGGTTAGTGTACTACATAATATTATCTATCAGTTACACATAAAAGGATATCGACTTACGACGATACAACATAGTGTTGGAGTGGCGTGAAAATCTTGACGAGTTTTGGTGAATTTAATTTTGAGTTTAAGTAAAGACCTCGCTTGTAAAGGATTTGTATGTTTTTATAATTTTTTATTTGGAATTTTAAAATATGAACTTAGCTCGTTACGACATGCACAAACTTAAAATTTCAATTCGATCCGAGTAGTACACAATATTATATCGCAATAATAAATTTATGTCTCGCACAAGTAAATTATTTATTAGATGAAGCGAGTTATATCGAATATATTAATCATCTTCCTAACTGTAATAGTTTGAGAAATTCGCGTATGTATGACTATTGATGTAGTTTCCATTTATTACTGTCGACAGCCGCATATTACGTTAATATACTTTGCAACACATTCGGAATATCCGAGAATACATTCTTGGCAAGTGATCGCCCGACGATAATAATATGTAGCTTAGCAAATTTTCTTCGGTGATAATCCGACAAAACAAAATTCCTACACAAATCCCGAGTAAACAAAATGATGTAACGAGTCGAATTATCTCACGGTAGTGGATGGTGAACCTTATTATGAAACAATAAAAGAGACACGTGAAAATCAATCCAATATTAATTACACAACTCTTCGTGTAAAACTACTTCAGCGGCATTTCGTTTTTGGCTAGTGAAGAAGAAATAATAAAAAATACTGTTTCGCAGAAAAGAGTCGTGAGAACAATAATGAGAAGAAATAGGTGTAACCGGATGAGTAAAATGAATTCAATTTGATATTAAACAGGGCGCAACAGAGCTAATCCACGATACATTACATGTATATTCCAGCCTAAATTATGAGTAAAAAATATTCCATCAACAATATCCTATTGTTATAGAGGTAAACGACTTCAAAGTTTGCATTTTTTTTCAATATTTTGGGCTTTTGTTCTCTAAAACGTTGAACTATGATTAAAATAAAAAATTCATTCGCATATAAAAGACAAATAAAATTATTTAAACCGCGCCAAATAATTCTGATTCAAATTTCGGCGAGGTTTTAATCATATTTTTGATGTTTATAGCGTTAACTTTGTGGTTGGACATAATTATAAATTTTATCATTTTATTTATTGATAAAACGAATGAATTTTTAATATTCGTTATAAGTTATATTAATAATAGTCCAAACTTTTCCAGACATAAGTTAAAAATATTTTTTAAAGAAATGCAAACTTTGAATAGTTTATCTCCATAACTATTGATATCATGACATTGTTATTCGAACATTTTCGACTCATAATTTAGGTAGAAATCTACAACTATGGACTAGCTCTGTTAAGGGGTTATATACAGTCAGGAGGCCCAAAAAAAGGGATTATTGAAGAATTTTTTCTGAGAAGACTTTTAAATTTATTAACGTGAAAAATTTGTACACATATTATGGTTACTTTGAACTGTATTTTAACATTTTTTTATTTGTAAACTGCTATAGCTGATCTCCAGGAGTTCCTCTCAAAAAAGGCATCTTGCGGTGACAACGATATCTCTGGACTAGATCATCTAAAATAAAAAAACCAAACGGATTTCGTCAAAGTAATGTATTATCTTGTAATTAAGGAATAAGCAAAATAATTTTTTTTGACAAAATGGCTACTTCTCAAAAAAAAATCAATTTTTGACGACGTTGAGCCGTTTCCGAGAAATTTTTGTCACCGATCTTAAAAATACAGTTTTAAGAAAAACGGCTTTTAAGTTTCAAAAGCGCTTTACATAGAGTAAACTTTTTTTTTCAACTTACGTCGAGTCGTCTATTCCAGGGCCATACTTTCACTTTAGTCATCTGAATACATTAGAAGGGGTCATTTACAATGGATAAAATGTACAGCGTTTACAATAGGTAGGTAAAAATAAAAGGGACAGCTCTCTAGGTGAGCGCTGGCGCTCCGGACTCGCGAACGCTTATAAATATGCGCGTAACTTTGAAAATAATCGCCAGATTGACTTGAAATTTTCTGTGTAATTACCTCAATATGTGTACATTACGAAATTTAAATAAAGAAATCGATTTTTTGAAAATTCTAACTGTATATAACCCCTTAAACCATTTATTACAACGTATTTATGTTGAAGATTCTCATTGGAAACTTTTTTTTCGGCAGAATTTAATAGAAAAGCTTTAATGTACAATGAAGATCTTCAACGAAATAAGAAAGGAATAAAAATTCTGAATAAAAAAAAGCTTTAAAAATATGCGACGCGAGATCGGTTAAATTTT
The DNA here is from genome assembly GCA_016648135.1 of Agrypnia vestita. Classification (NCBI taxonomy): domain Eukaryota; kingdom Metazoa; phylum Arthropoda; class Insecta; order Trichoptera; family Phryganeidae; genus Agrypnia; species Agrypnia vestita. The sequence goes on along the minus strand of JADDOH010008603.1, from coordinate 35,668 downwards.
AGATGCACTACGAATGCACTATTTTAAGAATAATACATTCATAAATTAGTTTAAGTTTTATACGGAAAACGTGGAAGGTATTCAGGTTGCGGGTTCGTTCGTAACAAGATTGTGTCGGAAGCCAACGAATGTGCATACTTGTTGCTCTCGCCGCCCGGCAACTTTTTTTTCATTCAAGTTTAAAGATCGTTGCGAAAGAACCGGCAAAAGGCACCTCTCTCGGAGCAAAGTTCACGTGAGAATAAATTGATCGGCGATTGTTACAGCGCGTCGGAGTTTATTAGATATGGGCGGACAGCGTACACAAATTATGTAATACACATAACGGATACGGTCGATAATGGGCCGCGATCGGAACAGCTCGCGCCGCGACCGTCGTTCAGAATATTGTAATTGATAATCTTTAAGAAGCTTCGTTTTATCGAGATATTAATTATCTATGATGTTTGAAAGATGTGTCAGATGATAAAGCCTGGTTATATTATACCTGTGGCCCCGATTTGTATCATTGAGATAACCTAAATATATTGTGTATTTTTTTGCTGATAACATAATTTTTTGCCACTGCCAATCGAGTAACTACTTAATAACATTTTTTATTTATGTTTAATATTTGAACAAAAAAATGTGGTTACATTTTATGATAATTAATAAAAAAAAACATTAAAAAATTTAACCTTTCGGTTTTTATTACTCAAAACCGACCGATTTCAGATTCGTTCTTTTATTCGATAGTATAAAAAAACTTAACTTATATTTTACTGATTAACTAATGTTTCATTTGTTTCGATAATTAATACAAATTTCTATTACCAATGCTTATTTTTTACCGACCAGTAAATAATATGTAGATAATAATTACAAGATTAAATTTTTATTTTTTATATTTATTTTTCTTATTCAGATAATAGATTTTATACTACCCTGATGAAGGTAGAAGGTATACACACGCAGAGGGCTGAATCTGGTTGTTTATATTATAAACAAGTTAAGGGTTTATGTACAAAGTTATTTCATTAGTATATTATTTATTATTTGGCAATATAATTGCAATTGTATATTAATACTTTCGTATTAATGAATATTATGAATGTCTGAAATTTCATCGGAAAATGAATATTTTAGTTTTATTTCAATTCATTTTTAAATTAATGTGCTACGGCGGGTTCCATAAATGATTTCACAGAATTTTCGTAAAATCATTTTTTTCAGTTTTGAATTCAGGACAACTATATAAAAAAAAGTGTTGTGAAAGTCTGACCCGGTATCGTAATGTAAAGATTATCCGAAACTTCAGGGAATCCCCCTCATGAAAACAACAAATTCGAATTAGTGATGTCATATTTTTAAAATATCCCATCCCCCTTGTCGCAGACTGTCACAATTTCTCTGATCCCCTCTCCCCTTAAATCTGTGACATCATTTATGGAAGCTATACTCTAATCAAATGAATTTGGAGAATGTACATACTTTAAAAATATGTATATTAATATTATGTATACTTAATATAATTCATTTAAAAAACATACGGGTATAACATAAACGGGATACAATTTTTTATAGATAATTGTATATAATATATAATATAGATAGATTGTATTTAGTAAATTTGACGAAAATTTTCTTATGTTTCTATGTATTTTGTTGCAGATATTTATTTTTATTGTTAAGTCACTGCAACAATGGACTAAAATCATGAATATACATTAGATTTGCTCTAACATAAAACAATATTGAATAAAATTACATAAATTGTGTTTGTAATTCAACTTTTGGATGCTTGAAAGAGAAACGCTATTTTTAAGTTCAGTTTGAACCTGAGACCAAATAGAGTTTAAAGTATACTATTTAAATTATATAATTATAAATCTTTTGATATTTCTTGGGTACGTGTAAACTTAAAATTATAAAGCCTTATCGCATACTCAACGCGATAAAAAATTTAAAAACGTGATATAATTTTTTTTTTTTATTTCCTTTAAACGTTTTGAGATCTCCTCATTTCAATATACTATAATAACTATTAAACGCGCAATAATTAAAAATCACATCGTTTTTATCAAAAATGATTATTATTTACATTTGAGAATAGGTCTTTAAATTAATAAGCCAGTAGCAGCATAATTTACGGGCCAGCTTGTGAAAAATAATCCCGATGAAAAATTTTTAAAAAAAAGTTGAATATAATTGACAGGATGAATTCGCAAACTCGAAAAACGATATACATTTTACTATTTAAATACGTCTATTATATAACAAAGACACTCTGGTTAAAGACAAAATGTAGAACAAAATAATTAAATATCATATCATTATTTTGTGACAGAGTTATTATTGAATAAAATAAGTAAACTTAAATGTATTAAAATTACGATAATGTCATGGAAAATTAAGCATGGTAGAAAGCCCGATTTAAATTTAATATATTTTATCATGATCAAGTTTATAAATTATGTATATTTAAACTTTCTATCTGTTTAGTAATTTTATTTTAAAATTGTTATAAATAAACGTTATTCTTAAGTTCATCAATGAATAAATTATTAATAATTGAAAAAAATCACAAGCCAAAAATGATAAAATAAATATAATACCTTCTTGGTTTCAGACATACTGAAAGAACCCCAGTAAGTGAAGAACAACGACAATCGTTGAGATTGTGCACTAAATCACTAGATAAAGAAAATATTCACACAGTACTTTATCACAGATTACGACAAAAAACCTAAGACGGGCGTCAAATAACTAAAATATCTTCAGAATTAACGGAATTCTGAAAATAAACGACGAAAGTTTTCTAAATGTTCAGCTCGATCTGAAAGGGAAGAAACTTTCCCTCGCGGGAGTAAAGATTTTCCCGGCTATCGAAATAAATTCAGAACTTTTGTACAGACGGTATAGCAAATACAACAAGCGAAAAGTTCAAAGAAAACTGTTATTCTTTAAATTGAAAAGTTACAGCGACTCGGACCACGGGCCACGCGGATTGTCGATGAGCGAGCGAACAGTGTCGCGAACGCGGGGCGACTTTAGACGGCGAGATTCGATGGGGCGTGCACACGACAGCGCGGTTGGCCGCGTACTGGCGCGCAACTTTGGTCCTGGCGCCGCGGCTTGGCGGCCAACGTAATGCGTAAAGTTCAAAGGGCCCGCGCCAAGGGGGTGGCGGGCGCGCGCTGGGCCCGGACACCTGTTGGCCGCCGGCTCCGGGGGTGGTCTGCTCAGATGGCGGAGGCGAGCGGGCCCGAATGCGAGGGAACAGAAGCTCCGCGAAGCGGAAAATTTAACGTGAAAGGCTGTACTGTCGCTTTTAATATCGCGTGCGAGATCTGCCGTTGAATATATATTGCATTTAATAAAAGCGTAATTAAATTTTGTTTTTAATCATTTAAGCAATAAGCTTTTTGGTCGGAGATTTAAACAATTAAATAGATAACTTAGTATATATAATCACTTGAATCTATTATATCTACTGCCATTACGAAGTAACATGATGGGGGTGATAAACTGGTATAAGGACTCCGCAGACAGTCCGCCCTTGGTTTTGATGACGAGGATGAAGGATCCAGGGTTCGAGGACATATATCCGTGGATATATATCATGATATATATCACGATATATATCAATATATTTATGGCTTGATTTTTATTTTCTATATATATCCAAAAAACTTTCTGCGGTAGTTAATAGATGGCGCTAGATGTATTTTTAAAATTGTTTTTTTTAGTTTAATTTGTTTCATATCGTCTCTTTGGAGGTAAAACTCACTAACTGCAATATCGGCCAAAATGAGTTATGAATACTAACATTCGTATTTTTTTCATCTTTATTCCAGGTAAAAATCACTAAGTGAATATTCCGTATCTATTTACAGTTATTTAGTGGTAAAACTCATAATTTTAAAATTTTCATTTTTTTTTAACATGTTCATGTTTAAGCCTCACTATCTCAAAACAACTCCAATGTCGCTTAGGCCCGGTCGTTTCAAGTTCGATCAAAGTAAGCGGTCGATTAAAGCATAGATTTTTACGAAAACGGATCGTCCGATTGGTGGAGAACGTAAAAATCTATGCTTTAAAAGAACGCTTACTTTAATCCAAAGTGAAATTGAAACAACCGGCCCTTAGTGAGTTTTAACTCTAAATACAATATAATCCGTTTTTTATTTCCCACAAATAAACAAACAGCACATAACACTACATTAGAAAAAGCAACTTTTACAACTTATGTATAATAACTGCATATATGCATATATATTAGCATTTTTCAGTAGGCAATTTATTTATTTAATAAATAATACAGGCTTGACAAAATCATATAGATGTATTATGATCTCACTGGAAATTGAATCCTGAACACTCAGTAATGGCACAAGACTATGAGGGCTGCCATTTATGATGCTCACCGATTGCTTATTGCTATGTTCTGCGGGGGGCTATATAAGCAATTAAAAATAAAGTAAGTTTTTATAATAAATTAATATTATTTTAATAAATATCTTCAAAACACAAAAGATGCCTTCTTCAAATCAAATATCAATCGTTAATTAACATTGTTTGCCTTGGCCTTCTGTTATATTTGACACTCTTTGCCTGCCATTCCTAAGGCCGGCGCCACCCTGCGCGGATCTTCCGTCGCGGATTTTCTGCGGCGGAATGCCGCTACATTTCTTCCCATATAATATGCGCTTAGTACTTTTTATTAAAAAGTAGTACTTTCTCTTTTATGTATGAATATAATACAATTTCATTTAAACAATAATCTTTGGTTTGACACAATATGTTGTTAACCTAGAAATGAATATTAATATCAAATAAATATGATAAATATAATAAAATAGGTAAGTCAAAGTCTAAATTTGGGTACTGTGGTCATTATTGGCCTTAATGATTTTCGGGAATTTTGTATTAAATATTGGGTGTTCCCGGCCGTTGCTGGCCTTATGGCGTTTGTTTGGCTCCTTGTGATGCGCTATATATATATATATATAATATATATATATATATATATACTATATATCGACTTACAGACCTCACTTGGAATAAGCTTCCGATACGAACGGACGTGTTCGCACTGCCCCTCGTGACGGAAATTTATTAACAAGCAACCTGAAGATGCCTGTTGTGATTCAGGCGAAACGTCGGTTGACGAATGGTCCTTCTGAGGACCAGATTTTGACGCGGGTTACCCCCAAAGAAATCAATACTAACATATATATGTTACAAAGTGTAAATTTTGATACTGTATACATTATCGAAATTTAATACTTTATCTGTAACATATATGTATATTAAATAAAATCTAAATATGTATATTCTAAAATAATTTGTACATCTCGATTCTTTAATAATTATTCATCATACGATTGTTACATGCAGCATTATTTTTGAAGCAAACATAATATGGACATATACCAAATGGTTTAAAGAAAAAATAATACACCTTTAAAAAATTTAGTAAGTACACAATATAATTTTATTTTACAGAGCTTAGCTCACCCCTAAATGATATTAAATGCTTGCTTTTGTAGTATTAAAGGCATCAAATTAAATTTAAAATAATACAATGTTAAATATAATTATATTTTTTCTTACGTTAAGATTAATTCTATACGAACAAAGATTAATAAAAAGATCTTGATTATAAGAATACAATGGAATAGCGCCCTAAGGTATATAAACACTGGAATACATAAATTTCATCCCGTTTTGCTGGCGGGATGGTGGGACGAGAGGAAAAAATAAAAATCCCGATAGAAGCTTTGAATGAACGTTAAACGCTGTCATAGATACGAAAAGGAAGTTTTAATAGAAATCAATAAATTCTTTTTAGTTATTTTTCCAAGTGAAATGGGTACCTTCGATGCGTATTCAATTCAAGTGGATAAATATCTTCTTCTTTAAATACGTTCACGATTAGGGGGGATTAACAAGCATTCATTGGAAGAGCGTGATACTTGAAATGTATTAAGATAGCGTCCCTCGTAGCCCAGTTGGCATGACACTAAATTCTCACAAAGGTAAGGTAAGGTCACAATACTATATGATTTACTCAAGTTTTAGGTGCAACAACTTCATTTAAAAAGGAAAGAAAAAATATTATATCTAAAGACTGATAGTAACTTATTTATTTATTTGTACCCGGAACACGGCAGGTGGACCTCTTTCCATGCAAGAAAGACAATCGAATTAGTATGTGTAAGCCACTGAGCCACAACGAGCCACGAGGCACGTTGTTTCGTTGTGTTAGTGTTTATACCCATAAACACCCAACACAACGAAACAATGTGTCTCGTTATGCACGACTTACACATTCGATTGTCCTTCTTAAATAGAAAGAGGTCTACCATTATCGAATAAGAAAAATAAACACATTAACATTACAGAGAAGACAAAAAAGGTAGCAATTCAAATTATAAATATTAAAAAAACTAACCCATAAAAATCAAGTTTTTATTATACTTACATTCTCATTGAATCAGGTTTCGTGCTTACTGCATGCGTCGGGATCATTACTAAGTTGTATGAAAAAACCATTAAAATTTCTAAAAATCCAAAATTGTACTATAATCATTAAAAAATTTTAAACGAAAATTTTTAAATTATTTTTATCGTCGCCATGAGTCTGCCTGCAAAGTTTCAGCTCGATTGGAACACGGGAAAAGGGTTAAAAATCGATCCAAAGTTTTTCCGGCAGACAACGAACCACAGAAGCTACGAGTTAAAAGAAAGGGAGTAAAAATATAAAGATGGTAAAAATATTTCATAGTAAATGAGGAAAATAAAAGATAAGCATTTGTTTTTTGCACAAGACATACCTATTGCGAAAAATAAAAAATGTTTGATAAGTTGTACATAAATTATTATACAAAGTAAAATAAATACAAATGCAAAAGACAAAAATAAACATATTTTTTGTAAGAAAATAAACAATGAAAATAAAACAAATTTAGCAGACAAAATTGTCTTTGTGGCTTTTTCTATTTTTAAATAAAGATGCGTAGACGAAATAGGTACCTACGTGTCTCATTAAACTAAGTTAAACGCTTGTGCTACGAAAATAGAAAATTCCCAGGAGCCCGAACTAAAATGCGAGTGAATTAATCAATCATTGGGCCAACAAGCACGTCAAAATAATTGTTCACGCAAAATAATTAGAATTTCGTTATCTCCTTGTGTATGAAAGAAAGAGGCCTAGTATCTATACTGCCTACACATATCTAAAGATATTGACTGTCGCGTGTACGCATCAAAAGTTATTTATAAAAGATTTAAAAATAAATGTTATAATATAATTTGCAATTTTCCAATAATACGTTTCCGGGAATATCTGGGAGCAGACAGGAGAGCTTTATCCCGGGGCGGAACAACCCACGTTGAGCAAACAGGAACAGGATGATAAAATGTGCTGTAAGACAATCGAAAAGGGCGAAGGCCGACCGCGAAACGCATGGAAAAAAGTTTTGTTGTACATTTGGTATGAAGCGCATGAAAGGTGTATGAGTTAATCAAGATGTATTATAGATGTCTCAGAGACGAAGCAATTTACACAGAAAAATGGGAATGGAAGCCTTTGGATGTTTACGGGATTTGCTCTCTGTCATTGGCTTGGTCAATGACAGGAAGAAAACCTTGTGTGTGAAGTGATCACTTTACACCGATCCACCCATGATCACGTCTATAAAATGCAGGGTTCGAAAAAATCCGATTTTTATAATAAAAATCAAAAAAATCGGATTTTTTATATATATCCGATATATATAAAAAATTGTATATATATACAAAGTTTTTTTTCTCGGTTTTTGTACACGTCCATTGATATAAACTCGAAATAATTAGGAAATTTATTTTGTGCAAGAATTATTATTTGTTAAATAAATTAATTGCATACTGAAAAAAGCTAATAGGTATATGCAATTATTATATATAAGTTATAAAAGTTAATTTTTCTAATGTAGTGTTACGAGTGTTTGTTTCTTTGTGTGAAATAAAAAATAAATTATATGAAACAAATTAAACTAGGAAACAACCGTAGCACTTTTTAAAATACAACTAGCGCCATTTAGTAACGACCGCAGATATAAAAAAAAATATTTGACATTTTTTAAATACAACTAGCGCCATCTATTAACGATCGCAAAAAGTTTTTTCGCATATATATCAAAAATAAAAATCAAGCCATAAGTATCGTGATATATATCCGCGGATATCCTCAAACCCTGATAACATGTCACACACGAAGGTCACACACGGTGAATACCATCATGGACACCCTGCGTGCGATGGGTAGGGTGGTTCCCCCTCACGCGCCTTAACCTCCAAACTTCGCCTATTCTGATTATCACTTGTTCCGGTCCCTGCAACACCATTTGGTCGATTCGCACTTCAAAACAATCGAAAACAACAAAAGCATATCCCATTTTATTGACATAACGGCCTTAACGCCGTCTTGGATGAAAAACCTTAACCGGGGTGGGATTTGCCATTGGCGTATTATAAATAGACACGTTATTCCCATACTATCCTGAATTCAAATGTAGCAAATGCAGAAAAATCTGGTAATTTGAAGTCACGGTGACTAAAATAACATACTCATTCTTAAAATAGTGTACGATACTCTGTTCCTTTTTCCCCGGGACTCTTTTTTCGGCGTACCGTCGCGTCCGATCACAAAGAAGGTCCGTTCGATAACGAATGCAAGTAAGGCAATTTACCTTCTTTTGACTTGCCACGATTTCACGCCTGTAACTAAGTTTAGTATATCATTGGGATTCGCCAGCTGCCGAGCTGCTCAACCGGAAGCATAATTTCTGGTAGAGATCATTTCGTAGATTACAAAATAATCTGTTTAAAAATGACCAAGAATTAATTTGTAAACCTAATATTTTGTTAAATAAATACATACGCTACATTCTACTGGCCCTAATAGCAAACAATCACAGAGTATCAAATTGTACAGAGATGAACTAAACGCCTTCTTTATACGAGACGATTGGGACACAGCGGAAGTGTGTCTCGCTCGCATGTATTTAAGGCATATTTATACTGCAGTTTAAGTATATCTTCTTACACAATTAAATCCCCTGGTTAATAAAACGTATTTTTAACAATACACGTTATTTTTTTATTTTTTTTATTTCTTTTCAAACCAAGTCTACTCAAATAAAAACGTATTTTTGTAATAAAGCGCGACTTGTTTACTAAGATATACCTACTTTTTTAAGAATATTAAGTTTAATCTTTCCATAATTGTTTAAACATTTACAAGCTACGTTGTAATTTTTTTAAATGAGTCAAACGTACTGGAACCACCCGCGGAACCAGACGGTGTAGCAAGAAATTTACGTTAGTTCATATCTATATATTTTTGTGATCTGTGTTTACAACCAATTTTATGACGACAATGTCACAGCAATAGTAACGTACATTTTGTATAATACACCTATGAATGCAATTTAAAAAAAGATAATTATATGTGTGATACCACGGTTATCGGTAATAACGAAATTAAGATGTGTGTTGTGTAACACTAATTTGGATAAGAATTATTAGTATTAATAAAAAATAAAATAGCGTGTAGATACGCTATAGCAGCGTTTCCCAAAATATAGTATAGGTCGCGACCCACTGGTGGGTCGTAAGCGGATATTAGGTGGGTCGCAGTCACAACACCGCGCAACACGTCTCGTCCGGGTCGTGTCATGTTTATTATAGATAACGATAATGAAGTGCATTCAGATATCAATGTAGTGTCTGCAAATTTCACTCATTTCATTCACAAATTCATTTTTCCCATTAAAATATATCATATTAACATTTTTCGTAATTGAAAATTTCGATTATATTTGGAGGTTTTTCTTAATTGAACAGTCTTTCGTATGGTCACAATATGAATTGGGAAAGTGTGAGGAAGGAGGTGGGTCAAATTTTTTTTTTTTTGGTGGGTCCCGGTCCTATCAACTTTGGGAACCACTGCCCTATAGTATCGTATCAGTTAAAAATATCTTAGTAATGATATATAAGCCATTTATGTAGTTATGATTTAGTGTATAACTGCCCGGCATGGGGCCCAATTACTTTAGTGAAACGCATCACAAAAACACTCCAAGCTTGAGTTAATCACACAGATGTAATGTGACCTCACCGGGAATCGAACCCGGAATCCTCGGTACGGGAAACCAGTGCCATGCCCACTGGACTATGAGGGCCGCGTGCGTAAGAAATAAGGTTTAAATTTAAATGATACTGCAGACAGTGGGTAAATGAAAAAAATTCAAATGTCAACTCTCTCGCATGAAAGTGTACGGGTATCGCGTTAAGTAAAGTAAATTATTTCGTTATTGTTATATTCATTTTTATTGTTAAGTAAATTAAGGTTATAAAAAATATATTTCCCGTCATTGTTGTTTTATCTGTAGTATTCCTTGCATTATTCGGTTAAAAATACTGAAAAATGGTGTGCAAGTATGCGTGACATTTTTAATATGTGCTAATTTTCATCGAACATTTTTTTAATAATTAGTGAGAAGCACAAGATCCGAAAAGGTTATTTACCTAGAGGGAAGATATTCTTTTATAAGGAAAACGATAGATTGTCCCACTACGACCTGCAAAGAAATCACAGCACACAAGCATCGAACCTAATTGTTTCCAAGAACGCCATATGCTGTAGATGAAATAAGCTCACAATATTTTTGGCTGAGTTCAGATTTTTCAAGAAATCACTGGATTTTTGTCTCCAGAGGGATGGTCATTAATCACGATATATTGTAGATAGCTCACAGAAACGAAGCTATTTACATGGGAACGTAGGTAAGGAAGTCTTTTTCGACCTATCATACGCTGGCTTGAGTGATTACTTTACATTCAAATATCTAAAAGAAACTGAAAAAAAATTAATGCAGTCATCGAGGATTTCTAATTAAGAATGTACTGAATTCAAGATTTTATAGAAAATAAAGCTCTCAATAAAAGCAAAGATTTTATAGAAAATATAGCTCCCAGTAAAAGCAAAGACAGGAAGATCAAATTATGTAAAAGCAACAATGCCTACTATTTAGAGGCGAACACATCAATATACGTCTTTAAAAGTTTAATATTTATTGATAGACGTATATAAAAAGGTAAACTGAGGTGGCAATTTGGAAGACTGAGATTCATGAAGCTGTGTGGAGTTTCGAATGTATGTATCGGTTCTCTAACTCTGGAACTTGAACATTCGATGTGCGGAGCTTTTAATTCCTTATATATAATGTTTAAGAATTTATTTCTAATATGTAGTCTTTCTTGTGTTTGCGTTATATTTAGGTTTCATAGATTCCAGATAAATTTCCTTGCGTGATGACGGGTTTTTTGTATTAAACTCAGAAACACCCCTGTGGGATATTGCTGCCTTCGCTTTTATACCCCTCATATCACATTTCAACTCCAAAATACAATTAGATTTATGAAAAATACATATCTGTTGTAAATTGGCTATTTTGTGCTATTTAATATTACCCAACATCTGGTGGAACTTATGACAGGTTTATTGATTTGCACTATTTCGGTCATCCAGCAGGTCAAATTACCGTATTTCATCGTAAATCATCTTTATTTATACAAATAAAAAGTAATCATCTACAGAAGCTTTTATAATTCCATGGGAAATAGCATGTAGCGGGGCATCTAGCGAAAACGCGAGACCACCAAATGCACTTGAAATTAATGTTCCAGTAATATCTAACATAATCATTTCGTTCGAATTCACGGCTAAAAAACAAAATTACACGGCTGAAGAAAGACTCGAACTTCGGGCGCGCAGATGGCAACCCGGTAACTATCTACATGACATCGTCACAACCGATTATCTCTAGCTCGTCAAAATATACTATATTAAGAGCCGTTCTTATCTGAGATGCGAATCATTAATTTAAGAAAATTTTTGTTTGCCTTAATTATTTTAAATATTCGAGGTTACAAATAAAATTTCGAAGGCATTCGATATAATACACATTTATTATGAATTATCAAATCCCAGGAGAGGTGGAAGTGAGAGAAAATTAAGTGCGGGGTACCAAAGAAAACCTACACAAAATTTTATTTAAAACGATCAAAGGATGTAGGAACTTCAGAAAATATTTTTAAATAGAGAATATTCAGACAACATATGGTTTTGTACATTTAAATTGTGTTTTTACCACAAAGGCTGCGGAATAAATATGCGAAGAATTCCTGTAAGCCCGCCCCAAAAACATGTTGTAAATTATTTAGAAAATTCAACGTATTTAATAGTTGTACAGGAATTTTTTTTTCGATATTTATTCGCAGTCACCGTCCTCGATAAACAAATCGAAGCTTTTATTTATTGAGGCTGAAATAATATTAATACAAAAATAATAGAATAACAACGAAGAAAAAGTTCATTTGAATAAATTTCACGGTTCGAAACAAAATGATGCTGCTCAAATAAATAAGAGAAAACATAAACAAAAGTCATTGTACAATTTTAATGACTTTTCTTTCCGTTTTGAAACGTGGGTACTGACTGGCAAAAGCCTTATCCCCAGATTTATAACCACAGACAAAAGTGGTGGATATAAAAACTGAACTATGGTAGTGTGTGTAATATAAATGGTAATGTTTCAGTAAATATACACTTAACGTATACACATAATGAAATATCAACATTTACTAGTAGAGGCATATTTTTTACACCCGATTAAATAAAAGTATGCATAAACAAAAATGCATCAATTTAAATTAACAATTTTGCTAGCAGATATGAACACCAACCCCAAATCAAATGTAGGGTTTAAAAGCAAAGGCAGCAATACCCAAAAAAATTTAATGCAGTCATCGAGGATTAATTCGTAGCCTATACATTTATAGGAAACATGATTTTGGAAGGAATAGATAGATACATAAAATCTAGAATTCAGTACATTTTAAATTAGTAGTCCTTGATGAGTGCATTCAAAACATTTTTTTAATTTTTTGGATATTGCTGCCTTTGCTTTTATATGACACAAATGATGTCGTTAAATGAACCCGTCAGTTCACATGTGGAAATCAGTGGAGGGAGTTGGATAAATTTGATGTATGTGTGGGTGTGTATATAGACATAAAATGGATAATTTTTTGATTACAAGTATTGCAATTTTTTTTATTGAGGTGTCACCAATGGTGACACCGGGCATTATTTTTTCACTTTGTACTGATGTATATGAACTGACACAGAATGCGTTTCTATTGAAATATTATTATTTGAAGAAGCATAACTACATAAACTAAAATAAAATTGTTACAATAGTTGACGGAGCATGTAAAATAACTAACTTTTTTATTAATTATAACATTTTTACCAATATTTCACATGCATTCCTACGTCACGTTTTTTGCACATTTTCCTCGTTCTGCGTTATGAACGGTCGGCTTCAACTTTATCTGCTGAAGCTCCAGCCAGGAGTGCACTTGTATTATGACATCAGCACCCAATCCATACGTGGCGTGGCTATTCAACGATTAGCCAGTCGCGTCTTAATACAGTTCAAATGTCAAAAGGTAATCGTGTCATGTAGCAGCTTTAATTTTTACCCGAGCCTTATAGGTATTTTCCATATATAAGTTGCTTGATACTATGCCTAAAGTACGATCGTTTTATCGACAGATATGTGTGATGATTTTACTCAGTGGAACTCGGCTGAAATTTTTTTGTTGAAAAGTGTGAAATATTTTCGTATCTTAGGTACGAAAATATTTCACACTTTTCAAGGTCTGAAATGTCACTTAGATGAAAATAGTGTTGTTTTCCAAAACAGCATTCTCATGCTGGAGGGAACAAGTTCGTTGCGGGTGTCATTATTTTTCTCACAAAATCTCCTCATCTATTCGGATGTCAAATATCCAGTTAGAAGAAAATGTCCAGATAGACTCCGCTTTCATCAATTGACTCATTCAGAGTATGATATCTTTGCAAAGCATAAAGATTGTTCATGTAAATGTTATATTATACCTTTTTTTCAAAATAAAATAACTCATAGCAATTGGTGGGACTTTGTTTTTCCTCGCAATTTTCTGTGACTTCCATCGGCATCCCCTCTTACACAAGGGATGAATTTAGATTAAGCCATTAGGCCCAGGATCAGGTTCTTCTTCTCCTATTTAATATACTCCTACAAAAATCACTATACAATACATAGAAAGCATACATCTAGTTGAAATTATGCCCGGTGTCAACTGTAGGTGACACCCAAAGTATACGCCACCATACAATGCACGTGAACTCGTATTACTTGTATTATTTATAACCATAAAGTAAGAAGATTTCCAGAACAGAAATCAATAAGAATGTCTTTAATAATTACATTCTTAGCATTTTTACAGCTGCATGAAATCTGGACGAACGCACTTTTTCGTGAACCTCACGGAGCACATGATCTCTCATTTTGACAGTTTAAAGTGTCCATCAGGATTGCCAGAAAAAAATCTCAATAAAGAGTAATATACATATATGCATTCCAAAAATAGAAAAAAAATTACTGCGTAGCAAAAAATCGCCGAAGTTGCTGCACCTGGAGGTGACACCGGGAATTGATGGATTATGTAAAAAAATAATGTAATAATTAGAGCAAAAAGTTAGATTGTGTTAAATATAAAATGTTATTAAGATATATTTTATTTTTTAAACATAATTTAACTATTTGACATGTTGTAGCAAATGTATGCATTATCTAGTAAATGTATACATTTACTTGGAATAAGTCATTTTTATATTTAATAATTACTTTTGCCCAAACCTTGCGTAAATGCATCCATTAATTAGTAGGTGTGTTTAACACTCTTACTATCACAAACAGGGGTAGGACCCAAGTAATCAACTACCGTTTTATCGTTATAGGTACATATGAAACTATTTTAATTCCTATCACCTCTTCATTGTCCTTGGTCAAATCGCAACCTAGATACAGTAGCCGGCAAACATCTTGAAATTTTGCGGCGTAGTGGGGGGACGTTTGCGCATCTACTTTTCTACCAACGAGACCCAAATTTCGTCTTCTGCGCATTCCCCCACTTAGCCAAAGAATTTCATGAAGTTTGCCGGCAACTGTACGTGATGCTTTTTACCAGCTACTTAGGACTTGTATTGTTCTTTGAAGGATTAGGAATTAGCGACGTCACCCTACTCAAAGTCATAACCGTGTTTCCTCCACCGAATCACCAATATAGTAAATACAGAGATGATAAGATAATTATGGAACACAAATAACTATTCATTACCCATGTAAAATTGCTTACTTACTTGCTTACCATCACGCTGTTTCCCCATGGGGGTAGGCAGAGAGGATAGAGCGCCACATTCTTCTGTCCTGACATACAACTCTCGCCTCATCCACATTCATACATTTTCGCATGCAAGCTCGCCGGTTGTTGAGGCTTCTAACGGGACCGTCTTCCAGTATCTGATTAATCTGGTCGTGCCACGTCCTCCGCGGTCGCCCTCTCTTTCTAGCCCCATCAACACTTGCATTATATATCTTTCTCACCATTCTTTCCTCATTCATTCGCTCAAAATGCCCAAACCATCTGAACGACCCTTTATTTAAATCTATTAATTATGCTAAGATCAGTTTTACATTCATTCATAATATCTTCATTCTTTACTTTGTCATAAATGGATTTGTCACACATGCCGCTGAGGGATCTCATCTCCACTGCATTCAATCTACTTTCGTTCCTCTTCTGCCAGCTCCAGGCTGTACTTCCGTACATCAGTGTTGGTACCAGAATTCCATTATGTACCGATAGTTTTGCCTGGGTAGACATATTTATATTAGAAACTATTGCGTTCAAAGCATCGTTCACCCTATTCCCCGCATTCAATCTCCTCTCGATATCTTTCTCAACATTCCCTCTTCTATCGAACATATTTCCCAAGTACACGAACTCATCTACTTATTCCAAACATTCATTACCTACTAGTATTTCACACGTTGTCTTTCTTTCCTCTTTCTTGGATACCATCACTTTGACTAGTTTACGTTCATAATAAGGTCACTTTCCGTGCATACATCATACATCCTGATTACTAGACTCCGCAAGTCTTGTTCGCTATTTGCCATTAATACTGCATCATCCGCGTATAGTAAACAGCATACGTTCAAATCGCTCATTTTCGCTCCTACATTCATACATTCCATTGCCTCGGTAAAAATCAATGTTTGAATGATATTTATAAAAATTGCGCATTTAAAAACGATATGTTGGTTTACATAACATATTTCATTCATTTAGATATAAATAAACACATGCCGGCATTAAAGAACGAATGCGCAGTGGAAGTGATCAATCTTCAATTCTGGGGGGAGAGAATGCATTACCAGATGAGAAATTTGAAAACCACATTAAATTTGTAGGAAACCACATTTAGAGGATTTAATACAACTACTGCCGGAAGCTTTTACGATTTCATGAGAAATTCCCTTCGAAAATGGGTCACAAAATGAACTCGTATTATGCGATCCGACACGCTCGCTGCAATAATTTCATTCGACTCAAAATAACATGTTTAAGTACTCAAGGTTTCTGTGTTAAACTGCGACATCTTTCAAATTTATTACGCGTTAGAAAATTTCATTAATTATCGTCTATTTCACAAAGGACGATATGTCAGGGCTCGTAACGGACCGGAGCAAATCGGTGCGTGGGATTGTCGCAAACGCAGCTTCTTATCGTGATACCCTTGCAATTTCAATTACACTTTTACAGACAACGAAATTATTATATTTTATAGAAAGTTGTCCCCACACTGAAGAACAAGGAAGGCAATTAACGTACATTAAAAAATATTGCAGAGCCCAGTTGGTAGGGTGATTGTGCTAGTAGTCGGCCATTTTACAGAAAAGTCATCTTTGGAATATTATTGTAAGTTCATTTTTGAAAGGTGGTTTAGAAAAACACGTATGTATTAAAGAACAGGGAGTTTATTTTTATTATATTCATTGCTTTTTAATATTAGCCTAACCATAAAAATTTAAATAATATTTTAATGAAAAATGGCTGTTTTGCTAGTAGTCGGCCATCTATGCGTCAGTTGTCGGCCACCTATGCGTCAGTAGTCGGCCATCAGATTTTAGCACAGGGCCGCCAGACGTCCTTTAGAAATTTGCGCTATACAAGCATTTTTTTTTTCAATTTATACTTAAATCCTTTTAAGCTTTTCGACAAATCGTCTCAATTTGTTCATAGATACGTTTAAAATACACTAATAATCACAAACTAGAAACTAGAAAGATAATTATTTTTTCGATTGGGCATTTTGGTTATATGTTAAAGCCGCTTTCATCTCCATTTATAATCCGATTAAGGTCCTCTAATACATCTTCATCGTTGTTTTCTATTATATGGGTTTTCAAGTCCTTTAACCACTTCTTATATAATTTGCGTATTCTTAGTACCTACGCGCTAATAATGCTTTCCGCAATTCCGAATAATAAATACTATCTGTCTCCCGGTTTTTCATCTTAGAAACGTGTTTTTATATTTTCTGTCTTCACAATTTACTGCAAAGTAGTCGGAGTTCTTGTTTTTTAGAGGGAAATGACATTATGCTAATGCTATTACAAGATTGTTAAAGATTCAATAATATGTTTTCGTCAGATAACGATATAAAGTGATTTGGTTCCATTTGACGTGTTTTTTCCAATACCCATCCCTTGATGCGGTCCTGCAGTTTTGCTCTCGGAACATCAATTTCCAAACAATATCTGATAAGCCGCGCGTATTTTTTCCCTTCTCTTACTGCTTAAAGGGCTTTTTGAAGGCTATCATCAGTATACTAATGAAAAACGTATTTTAGATTTAGTCGCCATTGATACAAAATTAATAATTTCTATATTTAGTTAACATTAGGATGATAAAAGATAAATTTCATCTACCACAACCGTCCTAAGACGCTGCATGGCCGACTAATGATACATCAATTTTAACACGTCAACCAGTTGTCGGCCCCACACTTCGAAGTTAAAAAAAACATATTATCAGTGCGGTAACTAGCGGCCGACCACTGGGTATTAGATAGAAGTGCTATTTTCACTAACATAACACATAAAATCTTAATAAATTTTGTGTCATTAACAGCGTGAGAGACAAAAATAAAACCAATATTCGCCGCCAGTAGTCGGCCGCCCCGGCCGACCACTGGATTTTGCAGAAAAAATTGTCCCAGTAACCGGCCGCACGAGTTTTAACATGAAAATATTGAAAATTTCTGTTTTATCCTTTTAACTCGTAAATTTAGTTCATGTTTTTGCCGATAAATGCTACTTTTACAGTGCAAACAAATTAATTGAACTTCTACTTAAAGTTTGAAAATTTTCTTAACGACGTTTCTGAAAAACCAGAATCAAAATTGATAGCTCATAACCACCGGAATATTTTCTAGGTCTACTTAAATGATACCTAAAATAAACGCAAGATGGTGCAGTTTTGTTTTTCTTTCGCGGAATAGTGGCCGGTTTCTTAGCATTCAAAAATATTATTGAATTATATTGCGAGTGTCAAGTTTATTCAAGTTGAAGTAATTGGTGGCCGACTACTGAAGGTGGCCGGAACACTGGCGAAATCACCCTACCTACCTATTAAATAAATTCACCCTTCCAGTCTTGCAAGTTATACGAATGCGATTGATTGTTTGTACTGTAAGTTTCTACATTTTGATAAAAAGTAAGTATAAAATTCAGGATTTTATCGACTATTCCGTTTCGTCAATCACACATCTTGCGTGATATCCTTTCAAATAAATAATAAATCTGTATAATTCTAATTAAGTAGATGGAAACATTATAATAATTTCGTTCTCTGTCTGTCCATCCTTCTGTCTGTCCCCGTAACTTCGTGTAACGTCCGTTAATTATTAATAGTTTTTTTTTCCTTTTTTTTACGATTTCTTTTTCTTTTTATATTAATAAATAAATATTTATTCCTTAGGAACCGACATGAAAAAGTACTGTCATTTTTGGCGGGTTACAGCTAGTATATCAATATTATGGCGTTTTTTATTTCTATTTTATCCGCCAGATGTCACACATCTTGCGTGATATCCTTCGAAAAAAATAATAAATTTGTATAATTCTTCTTCTTCAAACACAGCAAAATTGTTTTGTGATGACATTATAATTATAATTTATATAAATAAACTTACATTATATTATTATTATTTATACATTTGTTATCCTGACGAAAGGGGCCATTGGCTTTGAAACATTTTGAATTTTTTTCAATAAAAAAGTGGTGTAAACAAAGTTTATTTCTATAAATTATAATTTGTATAATTCTAATTAAGCAGAGGGAAAATCGTGAAATACCCATGTTTTATAAACATTATAATGTTATCACTGCTCCTGCAATTCGTCGGCGAGTAACGTAGGTACAGAAGGACTATACCAACTGTTTTATCGACATCGAGTAAAATTAGTATAAAATAAATCGCTAGATGTCAATGCTGCGCCGTCAGCTGTCTGGCGACGCTAGCGCCGCGGCGGGCTCGCGGGTCGATTCACCAAACAAACATGGCGGGCGGCTATAGTAGTGACGATTCGTACGAAGAAATTGCACCAAAACAATCGCGTTCGCTGAAAAAAGAACATAGAAATTCTTCGACTAATTCATCAGCAAACACAGCAGCTTCTGGAAAACACACCAAAGATAAAAATTCAACAGGTAAGGCAAGCTTAGGTGTTAACGTTTGATGGGAGGTTATGGAATAATCAGTTTATGTGACGTCAACGCGTTTTTGGAAAATATTATGGTGACCTAATTTTTTTAACACATCTTTAAAAATTAACCTTTAGATAAAATGTACAGTTATATACTAGCGCGCTGTGTCGCGACGATTATTAACTAATTTCGCCTATTTTATTTCAGATCCGAGCGCTTTTATAATTCCGGAGATATTATGCCAGTGTCAACAAAAATGTACGGAAAGAGTGACGGCGCCGCTGATACAAAAGGTGTGCATGTACTTCAAGGGACTGCCAAACCGCATTCACCAGTACGTTTACTTATCCAAATTAATTCAGATAAAGGTCAAACAAATCAACGGAGACGAGAAGACGACGAAAGGAAAACCGTTCAGGAAAATGGGATTTAAATACTTCGTGCCAGTGTTGACGGCGGACGACATGAAGCGACAGATAGAGGAGAGGAAGCCGCTCCAGGAAGCGGGAAAAGAAAAGACCGAGGACGCGACGCCGCCCGACAGGGAGCTCGAGGAAAGCGCGCCCGACGATTCTTCGGACATCCCCGTCACATTTCCCGACTGGGATCACATAGAGGTCTGCCTGAACGCCTTCACGTCCATACACATCATCAGCGAGAAGAGGGTGACGATAACGAGGGCGGCGTACGAGCTGCAGACCGCGATGAGGTGCAGCCGGCCCTTCGCGGGGCATTGCGGGCCCAGCCCGAGCGCGGCGCCGCACTGCGCGCCCATCAAGAAGAAGTTCCGGCCCGAGGAGGCGGCGCGGACCCCGGACAGGAAGAGGCTGCCCGCCGCGCTGCCGGACGTGTCCCGCCTGGCCGCCGAGTGGCTGGCCACGCAGGCGGCGCAGGCGCAGAAGCCCTCGTTCGCCATCAACCCCAAGACGCTGCTGCCCGAGGGCCTGGTGCTGCCGGCCTCCGTCACCTGCCTGCCCATCTTCCCCCGCGAGCCCGCCTCGCGCCTGGCCAGGGACCACGACCGCGATATCGACATCGTCGACAGCTTCTTCTCGGACCAGCTCTGGAAGCCGGAGTACATCGGAGGAGTGCCCTAGTGATCGGTCGCGCCCGAGGAAGCGTTTCATTCCTATAATGCCGATTAAACGAATATTTGGCCGTCACATTGCTGTATTCTTATACGTTTTCCATCTACATAACGAAATTGGAAATGTGGTAACTTTACGTACCTACGGGACTCGCGAAGTATATTAGTAGTTGCGAGTCCAGGAATAGTGATCGGTACGGAGAACGTACTTAGTGAATTTGTGAAAACAATTGAACTCGATTAGACTGCGATACGAAAACAGATAGATCCAAGATCGCGGACCACCGACTGCCGAGTCACAAAAAATTGGCGGTCGAGTTAATTCCAACACTTGAATATTCCCTGCCACGGAATGATTTCGGTGTCAACAATATTTCTAGTTTGTAAGCGAGCGTGATAAAATAGGGATATTTTATATTCCCTAGCCCAGTGTTTGCAGTGCACACGAACGACATAGCGACGGGTGCACTGCTCTCCGCTGAGAGTACCACTAGTTCAACATCGTGGATACCTGATTCCCAAACCAATCGTGTGATAGTTAGTAATTTTATTTATTTAAAAATATATGTTTAATGTAGTAATAATAATCAAAATGGCTAGTGTACTCCGACTCTATTGGAACTAGTTCATTTAAACTCTGTGAACAAATAATAATAATGATGATATTGAATTATTTTAAAGCGATTTTCAAACACGAAGCATTACATATAATGTATATATTTCGTACATTTTATGCCGAACCCAAATATATACCTACCTACTTAACTTTACTATATTATAAGCATAATTTTGTATTTTAATAAAATATATTTCAATAAAAGTGTTTTTTCCTTTCATTTTGTCATAAACATAAAGTACCTGGGCTCGGTTTACTATCGAAGATAATTTTTTTATATCATTTGCAAATAACATGAAAATAAAGAAATATTATGTATTGTAATTTTCATCTCATAAACTAAATAATTCAAAGATTTTTTGTGACGTGCTACCCTTTATAAAAAAAAGTTTTTAGCGAAGAAGATTGTTTTCATTGTGTATTTGTACCTACAGTAAAATATTAATTAAAAAGTTTTTTTTCACCCCAAAATATTTTATTTAAACAAATTTGCGAACTTTTTTCGGCGGTCCCTACTAAAAATTAATTTTTAATTTTTTCGTAACAATGCATATTCTAGTAAATACTCTTCTCCGGAATACAATATTAAAAATAAAAATGTTTCTACTTTTTTCAGACCAAAAAACTAACTGTAAAAGCGATCAAATACGACCATTTTGTATGTAAATCCAAACTTCGTACAGCTCTCCTGTAAAATATTTTTTTGTAAACGCCTTAGTTTACGTAGGAGCCGTCGATTTATTGGATATCCTACAGTCTCCACATAAAAATGATACTGATACGTGAGTAGGTAGCAGCTCCTAGGCTAAAAGAAAAGTGAAATTAAGCGCAACTTGGGGGATTGTAAGTACCTGCCACTACAAAATAAATAAGGTTGATGAAAATAGAGCGTGGTTGTGTTCTAGATCCAGAATACGACACAGGCAAACAACAAAATCTTTTTACTCTAGAGATAAAAATAAGGAAGGCAGTATTGTAGTTCCATTTTCAAATCTTTATAAATTTGTTTTAAACAAAGTCGCAATACGTCTATAAATACTATTTCAGTAGTAGAAATAAAACGGAAAACTATTGTAAAATGTTGATAATTTTTAGTGAGAATGCAGCATAAGCAATTGAAATTTTAGCTAGGTAGGTATTTATTTTTATTGCTATTTAGTTGATATCAAACAGCTTATTTTTGTTATATTTAAAATAAGAATCCTACTTTATGAATATTTTTTTATAACTATTTTACAAATGCTGTATTAAAAAAAGGCATTTTAAAATCTCATTATTACAGTAATTCAATATAAAAAATATATGCACGTTTAGAACATTACAACATTTATCGATATTGATTAAAATCAATGCAGTGATATCTTACATTAAAGTGTTATTATACGATAGAATGTGGAAATGGCACCTACATCGCCCTGCAAAAATTGTCGAAGTACGAGAGGCTGTCTGGGGAATTCAATAAACTTTCTTACCGTGGGAGATGGGGTGTCTAGAAACTGAGAAGGGAAAGAAATCCAAGTATTTGATAATGAAAGAAGATGATCGGTGGCGCACTCGAAAGAATGCGAAAGATGGTTTACCCAATTCGGTTCCGAAGATTTTTAGAACTTAGACGAACTGAAGTAGACGGCCGTCTAAGATCGACGATGACATTTTCATGTTGGAGAATAATTCACATCTAATTACCAGGGAGCGTGCAAACCATCATTCGACTGTAGTAGCGGACCATATAAAGTATTAAAAGAAATCTTTTTTTTTTCAAAAACCAGAAAATTCAACTTTTAACTCTCGCGTAGGTAGATATGCACGGCACACATTTTCAACGTACGATTATAATCGCATATACAGGTCGTCTACTAGCTAGTAGCAAAAACTTCAGGGGAGTCTTCTTCCTTCAACTTTGAATAGAAAATATCCTTTATACTTTGGGTGAAATGTCGACAGTTACGGAGATAAACGACATCAAAGTTCGCATTTTTTTTCAATATTTCTGACTTATTTTCTGTAAAACGTTGGACTGTCACTACTGGTCACTACAGTAACTTAAATGAAATATCAGAAATTCAGTCGCTTTAATACAATAATAATAATAATGAAATAACAATAATAAAATTACAAAAACCCTACAAAAGCGAATGAATTAATCATATTTAAATACTTTCATGATAGTCTAACATTTTACAAAAGGTAAGCCAGAAATATGGAAATAAATACAAACTTTGATGCCGCTAATCTCCGTAACCGTCAACCATTCGCCCAAAGTGTAAAGAATATTTTCTATTCAAAATTGAATGAAGAAAACTTCTCCGAAGCTAGCACATATATTTTACGATGTCTATTTTTCAACCGTTTGACTATATTGTGTATGTAGTCATAAAGTGTTATATCTAATTTCGTAATTTCTTTATTATTTACTGAAAATAATTTAATGAATGAATAACAAATTATATCACATTCGAAGTGAAATTTCAAGACAGAAAAACATCGAAAAACAGGTGACTGCAGGGAATAAATTGAATGGCGATTTAATGCAGTAATTTCCAATGAATAACGAATAAATTACGAGCGAATGAAATCGTAGGCAGGATTAAGAAAGGGTCATATGGGAGGTTCGGTCGTGTAAAATGAGTGGGTGAGGAGCGGGGAGTAAAGAGAGATACACGACGCGAGTGTTGACGGTACAAAAAATAGAAACAATTTATTTCAAATCAAAATTACACATTTTATGATTTCATACTATTGAAGAAAATATACGACTATCCATTTTATCATTTCAAACCATTCAAGAAAATACTTGATTATCCATTTTATGATTTCAAACCGTCGAAGAAAATACACGATTGTGCATTTTTTCAAATCAATTAAAATATTACGAGTCCTCACAAAACAGCCGTTTGAACATGTAAAATGACCTGTCGACCAGTCATTAATGGCCCCAATCTTATCAATTGATTTGTGTGCTCAAACACGTAAATATTGAACAATTGTTGGGTTATTTATTACCCGATTCAGTAATGGCCGCGACGCGGGACGGGCGGCCCGCCTCAACATTAGGGCCTTAGATCATTGAGAATGCCTTCATTAAAGCTGTATGACAAACAAAATGCGAAGGTCTACGCGAAACGATTGTCGGCATTCCTGTCGGTCTGTGGACTCAAGTGAAGGTTATTACGAGATGATCTAATTAGCCTCCAGAAATTAGATTCCGACCGCACCCCTTCCCCTCCCCCCCTCTACTTAATTGAATTGGCAATGAATCATCCATGAAAAATAGAGACGGATCAATGTTCAATCTCGCCTCATGCATATTTTCTTTTAGATGAAAACATTCCTAGCCTGGACAAAGTCGAAGGGTTAAAATAATTCAACGCCCCTTAACGTGTTATCCCACCCCGGAGAATGGAAATTGAGTACAAGGGGGTGATTAATTTTTTTTTATTGGCATTCTAAGCTATTCTTTTTAAGGGAATTTTTTTTGCAAAAAAACATAAAATGCCCGAGTTATGCCTATTTCCGCAGAACTTCTTCGTGACTGATGTGCACTCTCCCAGGTGAATG
This sequence comes from Agrypnia vestita, assembly GCA_016648135.1. Taxonomy (NCBI): domain Eukaryota; kingdom Metazoa; phylum Arthropoda; class Insecta; order Trichoptera; family Phryganeidae; genus Agrypnia; species Agrypnia vestita. Next base: position 10,712 of record JADDOH010008603.1, on the reverse strand, counting down.
TTTATTAGAGACAGACAAAAATATTATGAACTTATTTAGACATGAAAAATGTACAACGTATGTAGCATACGAATTTTTTAATCCGATAAACTGTTTGTTAAAAACAATCAAATTATTTTTTCTTCAAATTGCTCTCAATTTACCAAAAAAGTTTTATTTTTCCAAATCGAATAGCTACATTGTAGATATTTTATTTCTTAATAAGTATATTGTCTTCTTTTTTGTCTCAAACAAACGTGCACCGGAGAAAGTTACTTGTCAGTCACGGAGAAGGAGTTGTATGAAATAGATATAACATGACAAAACTGGCTTATCTGGCGTTCTGGGTTCGGTTCCCAGTGAGGTCGCAATTAATCAATGTTTTTTACTCAAGCCTAGATGTTTTGGAATGTGTTTCGCTTCTGCATTGGCTTGTATGTGATTACCTTAGACAGCGTCAGCATAGATTGTTTCACATTCCAATACACAGGACCAACCTGCCGATTATGCCTGTTGGAAGAGCTACCGCTATGTTTAACAATATCGCTTTGGACATTGATCTGTTCCATATCTCTTGAGAGAGTTTTCCGAAGCAGGATTCTCCTACACCTTTGATATAAATATATATGTCAATTAAAACGTTTTATAAATAATATTTAAACTCTTCATTTAAAACATTTACGACTTGAATGTACTTTTGTAATATAAATGTTATATACAAAAATAAAAATAAATTGAATTCTGTAACCGGGCCACGTAGAAGCGTAAAAAAATCTGACATTGGTTTAAATTGATTTTTTTGTACCATGACACTGACGGTATTTTTTTCTTTACAATTTTTTTACAATCGTATAAAATTCCTAGTAGTTTATAAGATAACAGTACAACAAAGTTACGTAGTACAATAGACGAATGAGCGATATGACTTTTCAAAGTAATAAGATAAGACAGTAATAGTATAAAAGATACATGACATTGACGTAAAACAGTGGAAATATTCCACCGATACCAGATCAGCATTACGCCAGACACAAATAAGATTGGAAAACGAATCCATGATAAAGAATAGTTATAATATATGAAACGACAGCGAGCAAAGCGGAGCTTGCAGGAACATGTCATGGTGTTGGTCTCGTATGGGACTTTACAAGGTCAACAACAATAATTTTCCTCTGCTAATTTTCTAATGCTCTGATTGTACACTTCCCTGCACACAAGCATATTCACTATTTAAATTCTGCGTTTTAAAAAATATCAATTTACCTTCGAATTTGTAAAAAACACCTACGAGTATGTAAAAAATACTTTCAAGTGTAAAGCACATAAATAAATTTACAACAAACATGTTTTCCTTCTCCTGAAAATAAATATTGTTGTTCTTCACTTATAATTTGATGTATAGGTACATATATAATACTTTGACGTGTTAAATTTTTATACACCATATTCATTATGAATAATTCCGGAGTGCTATAATTCTTACAAAATAATTTAGTTTATAAACGGCTTGATAAGAGGCACTACAATAAATAAGAAGTTTATAACAAGGTGCTTGGTAAATCTGGCTACAGAGGATTGTGAATATTCAGACAGAATGACAAATTAAGGCAGTACTTTCTTCACAAATGTGGCTGGTATTAAAATTTAGATTTAGAGTAATAAGTTAAAGGAGAATAAATAATTAAAAAATACTTTATAGAACAATATAATTATGGAGATAAATATAGTCCATATTTCCGTGAAAGTATAAATCTGTATACAATCAAATATATTCAAAACGGGCCGGTCTGATAAATAAATGTTACTATCACACAATGAACAATAAAGTGCATATTCAGAGTTTTGAACTTTACAGAAATGTTGACGGATTCGATACCAACTTAGATGTAACACTTCTAAGAAAGTACTAGGTTAAAATATTTAGTCAGGGTTTAATTAAACATACCGCCATCGTAGAAAACTACATAAGTAGAGAAAACTAACGAAACCAAAGGAAATTCTACATTATCCAGTACAGTGAACTATAATTAATAAACGAAACATTAAAGCTTACCCTTATCACAAGCATGCCAATATGAAGATGTCGAGAAGAGTTTCAAAAAGTTTTCAACTCAAAGTGTCAATATTATTGAAGCAAATCCAGCAAAAAATATTAACTCTCACGAAAAGTTGCCAGATTTTTAAATGCGTGTATTTACTCGAAAAAGTGTTCAAAAAAACTCAGTTACGGATAGAACGCATAGAGAAAACAGTCCAATGTCGCGCTATGCGTTAGATTTTCAATGTCAATGACAAACGTCCACGCGCGGCGCCGAAGTGCGTACAAGGTACATCAACAAAATGTCGAAATTCAAGACTGTTGTTGTCATTGAATAAATTCTGAAAAATTCGCGAGGGTATGCCTTTCTTTTATTTGCGGCCGTTTTATTTTAAAAATGACGGAAAAAATAAATGTACAACACGCGAAGGCGGCTCGGTCGCTGGAGCTGGCCGTGGCGGGTGTCGCCGAGTGCGGCCGAGCCGGGTTACTGAATGGCTGGCCGGCCGACCCGCGGGGGTGGGCGGCTAAGGGTAGGTTCTGGCGGAGCGACACCCAAATATTTCCAAGGGTGCGAAGGAGTTGCGGTCAAGGTCAATGGCGTATTTAGGCGGACTCCGAGCGCACCGTTCCCACTGCGAAACAGATGAAAATGCAAACGGCGCGAAAAGGATGCGTGTTGTAGTGAATTGCATTAAACAGATTGTTAGTTAACTTTATAAAAACCACTACCAGATTTTAAGTCTTACGATTTCTAGACGTACCCGTCTCTTCGTCAGGACCAACACTACACCACTACATTCACAACACTACACACCCCAGCCATAGTATTGTTACACTTCCACCAATAATTGATCACATGCGTGTTAGTCTTGTCAGGGACAAACATGCACTGATTAGCCTAATGAACCATCAGGGATCTACCGAAAGAGAGTGAGAGGGGGCAGAGTCTAAAGTGGGCTTTTGTGAACATTAAATTAAACAAAGGGCTATGTGGAAAATTGCCATTGGTTGTTAATTAGGGTTGCTCTATTATCACCGCCTCCCTAATGTAAAAAAATTCTAAATTATTCAATTTCAAACCTTTATTATTAGTATTTAATATTTTCACCCCTGTTTTTGCGTCAAATTTATGATCATTTTCTATGAGGTGGTTGGAAAATTCAGAAAAACACAGAAAAATAGTGGTGTAGTGTTGGTCCTGACGAAGAGACGGGTACGTCTCGAAACCGGTAGACATAAAATCTGGTAGTGGTTTTTACAAAGTTAACTAAAATCTGTTATAATGTCTAACCACAAAGTTGATGCTTTAAATATTAATAGATTGCATTAAAATTCACGTTCTGCTGTTTTACGATAGGCTTTGCGGGCTTATTATTATTTATTTATTTAAATAATTGATAATTTACATCCTAATTATTTGCAAAACATAAAGCCACTAATCCGCGAGACCGGATTGTCAGAAGATTTTTTTTGTTAACAAAATAAATTTATTTCTAACTAACATAAGTTTATATATAAAGGGTTTCTCATGGCTAGTAGCAAAACCTTTCGTGGAAAAAAGTCGAAAATGATAAAAAAAAACCTCGCGAAAATTGAAAACAGAATTTTTACAAGGTTTTTATATTTTTATTCGAGTTGTATTGAAGCGAATGGAGTTTTCGTAATCGATATAAGTTACTGTAATGATAGTTCACCTTTTTGCAAAAAAGAAGTCAATATTGAAAATATTGATTCAATATTGAAAATATTGATTCAATATTGAAAGAAAATATTGATTCAATATTGAAAATATTGATTCAATATTGAAAATATTGATTCAATATTGAAAAAAAATCAAACTGATATTTCAAATCTTCACAACCATTGATATTAATTAGGTCACGGTTGCTTGAATATTTTCGACTCATTACCAAGGCGTAAAGTTTTTGCTACTAGCAATGAGACACCCTGTATAAAGGAAAAGGACATAACATAAAACAGAAATTAATGATTTCAATAATAATAATAAAAAAACGTTGCTAAGATAAATAAATTTTTTCGTCACTACAAATCTTTCTAATTTATTAGTAATTCATTTTTCGTTTAGACCTTTCTCAATATTGTCTTTAATGGTTATTATTAAATTAATTTTATAATTAACATATACAAAGAGTGTTGTTAAAATATTATAAAAACTATTGGTAACTCGTATTGTCATTCTCGAAACTGGAATAGAATAATGTATATGGTGTCTCATAACTAGTAGCAACAACTTCGGGGGAGTCTTTTTCTTTAAATTTTGAAGAAAAAATATTCTTAACACTTTGCATGAAGTGTCAACAGATACATAACATTAATACTAAAAGGATTTTGGGTGGGCAAAGAAACCATTCCTTCCTATAACAAATGCCCTTCAAATATTTTTAGTAGTTTTTTATCATTGATTTGTCAATATGCTAGTTTTGAGTGTTATTGTAAAAACGAATTAGGATTTTTTGTATTTTTTCAAATTCGGAAAAAATAAGGGTCACTACTGTAATCACAGCTTTTTAAGATTTCGACTTATTTCTGAGAGGCAGTCTCATTGTACCGTTTTATACACTTTTATCGATGTTCGTGCTTATGATTTGCCTCGAAATTATACATAAATTGTAATGGTATGTTTCCAGTGACGATTTTAAAAATAAATTTCATAATGTTGTTATATAATATTCTGACCTATTTTGGTTCAGTTGAAAGGTTCGAAACGAATGAATTCAATCAATCAGAAAGCTCTTAAACGTAAACAAACGTTAAGTTATTCACAATAAAGAATAATGAGCTTTCTAATTTATTGAATTCATTCATTTCAGACCTGTGAAACTTAAAACGTCAAAATTGGCGCCATTACAATGTTGTACAATAAGTGTCATTAAAATGATTAAAATTGGTACACTCTCACCCTTACTCTAAACCCCTCGCTAACGGTTGAACGGAGATAAAAGGCTCTGTAAGAACTCACAGGGTTCGCCCTCTTTGCCCCCGCGACAGACCCCAAACCCCGCGCCGTGGCAATGACGTCACGCCGAAAAGAGACGCGCGCAGGCCGAGCCGACAGAACAGGCGCGGAGGGAGACTTCCCAGTGGGTAAGCACCGCGGATCAGAGCTTTTGCAAAAGTTCGCAAGTTGCGCGGGTATAAATCACCGCTGCACGCCGCAGTACGCAGCTACTGCGAGGGATGTTCAATAACCCTAAAATATTAATTCTACACAATGTGAAAAATGTGTCCCCGATAGATAGCCAACATGTCGCAAGTCCAAAAAATTCATTTTACAGAAAACGCATTTTAAGATTTTTTAACAAGCATTTTAATCGTAATAAACGTTTTATTTTACATACGTTTATGTAGCTTCACTTGTCTGTCAGCGTGAAATCTTTTGATCAATATTTGACCCACTTCCTAACTAACAATTTCTCTGAAATTTGCAGAGAGACGTATTCCTAATGACAATGAAATAATCATTCATTAATTTCACAAAATCGGTTTAGTTACTCAAAATATTGATATTTTTAATTTTATAGAACGTTGTATATATGCCGGTGGCATTTGTCGGTTTGTTTTATTTTTAAAAAGACATATACATAATTTTGAGGTTGATAACATTCGAATATTGGTTGTACATATTAGTAGATTGTAAATTGTATTATATAATATATATTATATTGTTGGTATACTTTTTAGAATTGATAGTACCTATACCTTGAAAATGCCAAGAGTTTTATTTTAGTTTTTCTATTTCAGCCAAGTGAGCCAATGAATTGATTACAAGATTTAATGTGACAAACATAAAAAAGTACAAAATATATATTGTAATTAAAAACATGTTTTTATTATTTTTGAGATATAATATTATTTACAATGTACTTATTAATTTAAACTCTTTTTGGGGTTATCTTTGTTGTGTTAAACATTTTTCATTTTTCATTTTTATGGATTGTTGTTCTGGCTCTCAAAATTTTAAGTTCCACCCAGAACTGGTCAAGACTAACTAAGAATAGGTGGTAAAATGGACTGGCGATTATAATTTACTTATTCGGGGTGTATCAGAGCTAGTAGCAGAAACTTAGCCGGTAGATTTTTGCCTATGTTATGAGTCTAAAATGTTCAAGCAACCATGACCTAATTAATATCAATAGTTATGGAGATATGCAATATCAAAGTTTGCATTTTTTCTCAGTATTTCTGACTTATTTTTTGCACAACTATATCTAATATAAAAAATTCATTTCCTTTAATACAATTCAAATAAAATGATAAAAACTTTCCAATTCCAATTGGAATTTTTCTGGGTTTTTATTATTTTATTTAACTTTTATTGAAACGAATGAATTTTTCGTAGTCGATATAAGTTACTGTAATGATACTTCAACGTTTTGTAAAAAAATAAGTCAGAAATATTGAAAATAATTGCAAACTTTGATATTGCATAACTCCATAACTATTGATATTAGGTCACTGTTGCTTGAATGTTTTAGACTCATAACAGAGGCAGGAATCTACCGGCCAAGTTTCTGCTGCTGTCTCTGGTACACCCTGTATAAAATAGAAAATACATTTGTCCGAGGTAGCAAAAATTCTAAAACGATGAGCTATGGCGTTAAGATATTTGCATAACTTATTCTCTCTGGAATTTCTATTCTATGGTGCTTCGAAATATTTATTTAATTTTCAAAAAAATAAAACAAGATCGAAATCTCATGTTTACTGTTACACGCCTCGTGACAATTGGCTAAATTTACAAGGCGACGTATTCAATTGTGTTGAAATAATCGCACTCGCTATTAATTTGTGTTGTCTTCTTTCTGCGAGTACTGAGCTTTCAGCATTTTCAGTGAAATAAAAGGAATAACGAAATTAATGGCAAAGCCACGTAACAAAACCAGCATATAATAAATTTATTGAAAAAGTGGCACAACAATATTTTAAAAGTAAAACCGACAATAAAAACAAAAGGATGTAATATTCTACTGGTGTCCAGTAGTTTTACGCAACCAGCCTATTTTTTATCGAGTTTCTTAACCGGTCGTATGCCGGAGCGCAGATCTGCGCTCCCTAGACACGTATGCGAATTCGGCATATTTTACCTGCATTTATGGGTTTTTAAAGCTTATTATTGGTTGTATCTCAAGTTTTTGAATGAATGAACGATTTCTATTTGTCAAGTAAACTCATTTTCCGCGCAAACCGGACAAAAAATCATTCAAAATGTCGTCTTCGAACCGCGCATTTATTGTGTTATTTATCTGTTAAAAAAAGTGTTTTTTTTTAATAAAGTGTTAAAATTAAGAATTTTTATATTCTTTGAAATATTTAGAATGAAAATATTTAAATACAATATCTTTAGTGTTATTTCTTCCATGGTTTTATTCGATAAACATGTGCGTACATAAATTTAAAGACACTAAATTTCGTTACTTATTTTCATAATTAATGAAGAAGTAATTATTGTACAAGTAGTTATTGAAATATAAGTAATTATTGGACGTAGTTATGCAGAAAGCATTCAACCCACAAAATGTAAAAAATGAGTTAAGTACGGGTTTGGACAGCCCAATACTATATCTTTCTTCTTCTTCTTCATGTGCCCTGTCGGGTCCCCCCGACGTCGGCGATCATCTGGGAGAAAGTTTCCCTGTCCAGGGCAGTGCGGAACACCTCTTCCACGCTTCTTATCCCGGTCCACTCTCGGATGTTTCGAAGCCAGGAATGCCGCCTCCTTCCGACCCCTCTACGACCCTCAATCTTCCCCTTCATGACGAGCTGAAGGATGGAGTACTTTTCGCCTCTCATTATATGACCAAAGTATGAAATTTTACGGAGCTTTACTATGTTGAGTAACTGTCTGTTTTTATTTGCTCTACGTAAAACTTCAACATTACTAGTCGTGTCAGTCCAAGATATCTTTAACATTTTACGATGTACCCACATTTCGAACGCCTCTAGGCGATTTAGAGTAGTCACCTTCAGCGTCCATGCTTCAACACCGTAAAGTAGAACTGACCATACATAGCATTTGATCAACCTCTGTCTGAGTTTCAAGTTTAAGTCGTCATTACAGAGTTGACTTTTCATCTTATTAAAAGAATCTTATATATATAAAAGAATCTATATCTTTATGTGCTGTAAACGTCCAAGCTGTAAGTGTATATTCAATATTTTTCTTACCCACATCATGGCCATAATCGTTAAATTAACAATTAAACTAAAAAAAAGTGGTTTGACTGTTTTCTGCGGCTTAAAATTTAAAAATCCTTGATAAACAAAAATATTGGTTAAAAACATCAATGCGATATGACAGATTATGCATATTTTAAATTCTAATGTGACTATACGATAATATTTTTATAGAAGACATCTAAGGGAGTTGAACATTTTCTACGCCTCATATAATACTTTCACTTCATGCTTTATCAAATTCATAGAACGTAGAACCCACATAGAAAAAATAATTACTGTTTTTTCGTACATTTAGACATTTTGTGGTAAGAATCCAACCTGTAAAACGCGTCATACATTTGTAAATAAAAGTTTTTTCTTATAATTACATTATAAAAACATAAAAAAAACATTTCTCTAATGAGCCCTATGAAAAAAATATGCAATAATTAATTAAATACCGACGAATTAGGTTTTTGTAGGTTCACATTTTTAAACGCCATTTTCTCAGTTCCACGTTTTTTGGGTTGGATGCTTTCTGCATAACTACGTTCAATTGAAGTCTGTATATTGAGAAACCAGAAACTAAAACTTCTTAGCGATTATTGTTGATTTTTACATGAATGTAACCATCACAAAAAAGTGTCTAAATAAATTGCGAAATTGCGCGGCAGACAGGGTCCATTTAGACAGGTGTTGGTTACGTATGGCCGGTATACGACTGGTTAAAAAATAAACTGTAAGTAGAAAAACTAACAAATTTTGCAATAAGTTTAGAATAACCGTTTACTCTATAATTTTTAAAAAAATACATCTTACGAGGCCATTTAGTGATAAAATACTAAATGGCCTCGTAAGAAAAGAAAGTTTGGTAATTTATTAACTGATTAAATAATTTTGTTTGTCATTTTAATAAGATATCCGTATTTAAAAAATATGGTACCTGATGAAAAAATTATAAAATGACACAAAAATGTGATAAAAAACGCAAGAGAAGAAATTGTGAAATTTGCTCACTTTGCCGGACGATCGCCGTAACAAATGTATATTACGTTACACAGCTTTGTATTAACTACGATGTTTACCGACTTTATTATCTGCAGACATAAAACCGCAACTGTTTGTCCGTGAAATAAAAGCATCCAATTCCAGCCATCTTGTTCCCAACCGTACGCGGCGTGTCAGCGAACAGGCACGTTAAATGTTAAACATTCAGGTAAAAACCACACTCACTAAGTGCTTTTTAACGTGTATTTGTTAAGACAAGAATATTTTCGCCGAGTAGTTAATACTACATTTCGTAAATATTTACGCGTACAAAAATACGTTTCATAAACATTTATCATAAATAATGCACCCAAACTTGAAATTATTCTGGAATAACGACGGGAAATATGGAAGAATTAATATTTTTAATAACCTCAATTTTTTTTATCGACTTAAAACAATTTTAAAAATATGATACTTGATTTAACGCGATAAGTTAATTTTTAATATTAGATGATTTACATACTTTAAGGCGATCGTCTAGCAGAATGAGCAAATTTCAAATTTTTTTCTCATATCTTTTCTTGCGTTTTTTATTACATTTTTGTATGGAAATATCTCATTTTAAAATTTATTCATCAGGTTACATATATTTTAAATACGAATATCTTATTAAAATGTCATAAACTAAATAAAATAATTGATTATTAAATTACCAAACCTTCGATGTTTTAAAAATGAAGAAAATTGCTCCACTTTGAGGGCCTTTTATGACTGAACGGCGTGTGAGATGTCTTTTTTATTCAATAATATTACAAAGTTAACGATTATCTTAAATTTGTTACAATTATAGAAAAATCTGTTAATACGTTTAAATGCAATTTATGTTTTAAAAAATACTGTTTTTTAAAAATATTTTATTTTTTTGTGGGTCTTTTTCAACTCTTTTTACATGGTTGACAACTTTTTTACTTCAATAGTCAAAAGAATAGATATTATAATTTTACAATAAAAACAAAAAAAATCAAAATCTTTGTCGATATTCCTGATTTTAGATATTTAATCAAGACGCAACGTATTTATGACACAATACGCAGTGCCTTAATTAAATAGCTAAAATCTGAAATCGAGAATAATTTTTTGATTTTTTTGTATTAATTTTAAAATAAAAATGTCTATTCCTTTAATTTATTAAAGAAAAAAAGTTATAAACTATTTTAAAAAGATCGAAAAAAACTCACAAAAAATAAAAATAATTTAAAAAACAGTATTTTTTAAAACATAAATTGCATGTAAACGTATTTACAGATTTTTCTATCAATCAATCAATCAATCAATCAATTAGCCCTTTATCCTGAACTTAGATTTTTGTGTAAGATAAAGTGCTTTCCCTGTTTAAAGAATATCTCTAAGTTCAGTGTGCCTTTTGGCAAAGGCCTCCTCCAACAATTTCCATTGAATTCTATCCCTGGCGACCCTTCTCCAGAAAGGGCCTTCTGTTAATTTTAGTTCATCCTCCCATCTCTTG
>JADDOH010008602.1:0-43221 GCA_016648135.1 Agrypnia vestita | reverse complement strand
AGTATGTTCCAGATTTTCTTTGAGTCACCGTTGCTGTCAATAATTTTTTGTTTGTAGTAGGATTCTTTCGTTTTTTTTATTATCTGAGTGCAGATGTTACGTTATCTTTTATAGAAGTTGTATAGAGTAATGTCATAAGGGGATCAAGTTTCTTTTTTTAATGCATTTAATGATATTAGGGGTTATCCATGGTTTTAGTGGTTTTAGATTGCAGGGGGTGTGTTTGTGGATTAATGTTGTATGTTTGTTGATTTCATTTTGTATCTGATCTATAAGTAGTTTCATGCATTCTCGGAGTCGGTAATGAGATACAGATTGTCCCAATTCATGTTGTTTAATGATATTTTTAGACTTTCATAGTTTATTTTCGTAAAAGAATGTTGGTGTAGCTCTTTGGAATTTTTATTATATGTTGCGCTTAATGATGCTATTGTTGTGTAGTGATCAGTTATTGTTGTTTTATATACAATTGATTTGATTTTTATTTATTTGATCATAAAGTGGTCAATGCAGGATTTTGAGTCTTTTGTAACCCTTGTAGGAGTGTTTATTGTGCTACTAATCCCGTGGTATGCTAACATATTGATCTAGGCAAGGCTTTGTGGGTGGCCGTTAGGTAAAATATTAATTCAGGTCACCGGTTACGATAATGTTTTTTTTGTTTGAAAGGACAGAAAGATGATCGTCAAGGCGCCATAGTACATGATTCACGTTTTTGCTGTCTGGAGAGTCAATTTAGTGTAAAGTTTTCGAATCTTATTGCCAAAATTGCAGCTAACCATGTATTCAATCAATTTTATTATGAAAGGTCCATTTACTCTTAAACCATTTGTTTAAAAAAAGTTAAAAAAATACTTTGTTATTATCACAAAAAAAATATAATCCCAAAGCCCTATTTAATCTTTCTAGCAATAGAGTTATCTTTGGTACACTTTTTCTCGAAATATTTTCACGTAAAGACCATATAATTTTTTATTAAATTGAATAAAAGAAGTTCAAACAGAAAGTTTTGGGGAAAATATATAATTATTTTTGGGTAGGTTGTTAAATACAACGTTTACAAAAAGATAAAAATTCACGTTCCGTCTCCTATATTGCAGCATCCAAAAGACCATTAAAACATTGATTATTTTAATTAAATTTTACATGCGTACTAAGAAAATTTCACTGTCATTAATATAAAAATATTCAAAATTTTCTACCTCATACACAAAAATTTAAATTAATTAAATCGTATAGTCTGTTAAAAGATCATTTTTCTTTCAAATCAGTCGTTGGTTGGACACCAACTACGCCAGTCGTCAGGTTACGCTCCCGCTAGTTTATACGAATATATCTTTAAATGCTGCGTAAACTTTGCCTGAGTGTTAATAAAGGGAAGATATCCGTATAATGAATGCATTCTAGAAATCCCATATCGCGGGGACAACGGTAAATGCAGAAAATAACTGTTAAATGTATTTAAAATACTTGAATTTGAATGTCGCCATTTTTATTTTTTACAACTGTCAAATTTTGTTTGTTTTTGCGGGCTGATTCTAATGTTTTTTTCCATTATTCTTATCTGTTTTCTTAAAACAATATGATATATAGACTTTGTACTGTATATACACTGAATTTTTGTCTTTTCTTTTACCTACAAAAAATATTTTTAATGAAATAAGATACTCCATCTATTTCTTTACTCAACGGTAATTGACATTTTTTCACGAAATAGTGATGTGAAATCTTTTGAATCGGCATTTTTTTGTGTTTTTAATTTAACTGAAAAATTTTCGGTAAAACGATATAATATTGTTTTGAGTTTGTTTGTTTTGAAAAAAGAAAATTAAGAGGTCCTAGTACACGATTTTCGTATTTGCTGTCGGGCGCAGAGTTGCCAACGTAGGCGATTTTTCGCCATTTAGGCTACTCAGAACGAGAATCGGCGACGAAAAAAGGCGACTGGTCGCCTACTAGGCTACTTCAGAGACAAGTTATTTAAATCAGCCGAATCGCAAATAATTAAGAAAAAAAATACAATTACCTTTGTGTAATGCTGTCATTGAAAGAATTTTAAGCGTAATGGGGACAATTAAAACAAAATTAAGGAATCGCCTGCAACTACCCATGCTGATCGCTATTCTTAGAATTCGTACCCATATGAATGTAAGAGGTGTGTTGCAACAACTTTCAACCAAGCAATCACATGGTAAGTTTACACGCTGGTAGAAAAATGTACGTCTCCGGTGTTTTTAAAATGCTACCTATCTACTTACTTTACTTTCTTTTAACGAACATAACGGTTTTTTATATTAGGCTTAGGCCTATTTATCAATACATTATAAATAAATTGTTAAAAATTACATTTTATTTTATTCATATTGATATTTTGGCGTTTGGACTACTTTTGGCTACTTTATGTATAGGAAACGGCGATATTAGGCCAAGCGCTGTTGGCAACTCTGGTCGGGCGACTAAATTTAACATATAAACTTATTAAATCATTTTGCAAAACCCGATTATTAATTTATCCTCCGGCTATTAAGGAACCGTTTATATGCTCCATTTTTGTCGTCCGTCGTTATATATTTTTATTTATTGTGGTCAATTGTCGATATTTTTTATGAATCGTTTTACCCCAGTTCATATAATTGGATCTTATGAATCCTTTTTTTTTCCTTTTATAACATCTTTACATGTTGTATTATGTTAAATGCCCTGTTTTAATGAATCGTTTTGTTTTCGTTTACATGTTCCGTTAATCGTTTTTTTATTATATTTTTTAAATAATCGTGAGCCATGCACTGATTGCGTGTCACACTCTAATTATATAAAGTTGTCATTCCAACAAGTTACGGATAGACAACCAAATTATTATATTTAGATATTTGAGGTTACATTTCTGTAAGTATGAGTTTTCATTCTTTTCATAAAATTCAATAAAGTGATAGACCATGATCAGTGTAGATTTATACAACTCAATACTTTGAGCATCATTAATATATAAGATGTCTTTATTTTAGTTTTTAAATATTACTTCTACCGCATACATGCATGAATGTTTTTTATAATCGTTTATTATGGTCAGTTGTTGATATTTTCTAATAATCGTTTTTCTCCAGTTTTCATAATCAGATTTTATGATTTATATCTTTTGTTATTATGTTTATTAAACATAAGGTTTTACGTTTATATGTTCCGTTTTTGATTGTTATTTAAGTAACTTATGTAGAATATTAAAAATAAATTCGCTTCAATACAAGCAAAAAAAAAGTTTAATCATTTTGCACTATCACCCTTCAGAAATTTGATAAATATATAATACTTTTTATACTGAAAATAGCAGTATTGGGATGTCAGATCTTTATCCCAATCTTGACAGGTATGTATAACAATATATTGACACTAATTTCGATGTTTTAAGTTTGGCATGTTTGAAATAATTAATGAATTCAATCAATCAGAAAGCCCTAAAACGTAAACAAATGTTAATGTATTCACAATTAAGAATAATGATCTTTCTAATTTATTGAATTCATTAATTTCAAACCTGTCAAACATAAAACGTCAAAAAAACGGCATCACAATGTAATACAATAACTGTCAAGATACAGAAATAGCAATGTTGCTTAGTTCAGAATACGGATGATTATCATTTTATTTGACTTTTATTATTGCGAATTAGTTTTGAAAAGATAATTCAGAATATTTTTATTTCTATATTCTCTTTATACTTAACCATATTTTCATGGGTGTATGACTGTATAGTAATTAATAACAACTCTTGCGTGACCGCGCAACATGAGTTGAGCGCTGATTGCTTGTCACATTCTAAATATCTAAAGTCGTCTTTCCAGTAAGTTACGGACAGACAACGAAAATATTATTATTATTATTATTTTGTCTTTATTCTACTTTTTGTTTTTTTTTTTCAGATACAGTACAGTGGAGTTCTTTTTTAATATACACTACTATGCCATCGTTTTTTGAGGAATGTGTGGAAGTGTTATAAAGTAAGTATTGATTGAGGTTTTTAGGTATGTACTAATCATTCAGCCAGCATTCAGTAAGAATAATAATTTGGAAGCTTATGCAGAGGCTGTCTAGCATAATCAATAGTTCATCAAAATTTTTGTTAATTGATCTTATGTTTTGATTGAGTATTTTAACATTTTCTAAATTATTAATAAAATTTTCACATAATTTTGGATCTGAGGTAACAAGAGATTCCTGAGTATTTATATCAATCATATCTATCAATTAGTGTGCCATAATCAATTATATAAGTACAATACAACAAGAAGAACAGTAATATAAATATATGTATTAATGTATGGTAAAGTAACTATATGGGGAAATTAAAAAAATCGATTCTGTTTTGAGTTCGTAGTGATGCACAGTTGGCAAAAAATATCTTAAAGCGACCAAAGCTGGCTCCTCAAACCTACCTACTATTAAAAAATGTTTGAATTTTTCTATGTAAAACGGCAATTTCATAGGTAAGGACTTAATATAACAATCTGATATAAGTGATTTAAGAGTGACATTTTCTTTAAATGAATTTTAAAAAAAATCTGATCTTTGGTAATTGTAAGTAATTTAAAATATAACGAGGTTTAAACAGTTTTATGAATATATTGTTGTGTACTATGTATTCACAAATTTTTAGTCAGTTTTAAATATATATAATTAATATGTTTTTTAAATTTGTCATCAGTTTTTGCCCCTTTAATTATGAATTTAATAACTACTCAGCTCTCCATTTAACTGTATCGCACTATTCACATAAAAGAGACATTAATTTGTCGTTTTATATTATTTAACTTACTAACGATGAAGTAATTCTTTGAATTTCAAATCAGTAATCAAATTGTATTAAGAATTTTCGTAATCTTATTTATCGTGAAGAAGAAAGGTTTTTATTATTGATTGAATGCTTAATTATGATCGATCAATAATACAATACCGTAATATTTTGGAAAATTAAATAAGCCGAAAATATCCAGTTAGACCCTTGATTCTAATCACCCGCTCTTACCCTTAATTGGCAACGTCGTTCCTACTAATGTATTAGTAAACGAAGCCATTGTTTCGATTAATTCGTTCAGCAACGCGTTCAAACGCGTTCACGGTGCCGGCCGCTATAGACGACGGTGTGCTCGCAAACATGACGAACTTATCAAAAGCTTTGTGGAGCTTAAGTACCTGTATATACAGAGTGTGCGGCTACTCCACGTTGAGGATGCATCGGAGATTCGTGAAGGACAACTCGGCGGTCCGGGTGTACTCCGCGGTGGTGGCGCTGTACCTCGTGGCAGCGCAGATCTACAGTCTGATAGATTCAAAATTCAGATACTTTGCGGATAACTCCGTGGAACGCCAAGTCGTGTTGTGTTTGATCGATATCTTCGCGTCAGCGGGCGCCGCATTGGCCATCATGACGGAATCATTTATTTTCGTTAACAAAAAAGCACAACTGTACAATAATTTTGTCAGCATTCACGACATTTTATTTCAATCAAAATTTACCGAATCCAAACCTCTACTGGGTACAAATAAATTCTTCGTCATATGCATGCTGCTGCAATTTGTTTTAAGCGTCTACACGGTCTTCGTTTGGGGGACAAGCTTCAATACATTCGTTACTCTCACGCGATCGCTGGTCATCACTCTCATGGTGACGGAAATATTACGCGAATTGTACTACTGCAATTACTATGTACTGTCGCTGAATGAGTCGGTCCTCCTGCGCTACGCCGAGCGGCCGACTATCAAGAACGACATTGACTTTAGAGCGACGAGCTTGTTCTCGCAGAGTGCGAGTACTCGCGAGGTGGCCGCCTTCCTGGAGGAGAAGAACAACGCGGGGAGCATAGAGCACACCGACATTTACGACTTATTAATCGAGAGCTTGAACATTATCTCGCAACGCTTTACCTACACGGTACCAATTATTTAAAAACAAGTGTACTCGAGCATGTTATGCAGTAAAATATAATATTACAATTTATTTACGTGATTGTACTATACAACTTTTTTCTGTTCCAGTTCCTGTTGACAATATTTGCGTCGTTTTTAACGTTTGTGATTACCGCAAATTTTTACATTTCTAAACGTATTGACACGGTAATTCTTCAATTATTAGGGTTTAAAATATATTTGTGAAAGAAATTAAGGAAGATTTCCTTTGTTTAGATCTGATCTGAGCTACCTTTAATATGATGAAGGGAATGCTTCTCTTCTATTACAGTTATCCCATTGAGACGCATATAAGATGAGAGAAATAATGAAGTTTCAAAACAACAGTGATTGGTACTTTTTTAAAGGCGACAGACCAGATCCAGGCAAGGGATCCAACAACTAATTAAGTAAAAATCCAGGTGTTACCTCTGTAGGTAGTAGGACGTTCTGCTCTCGCAAAACTACCCCTCCGCAGGATCTAAAACCGTATAAGACTTGTTACAATTTATGTTAGAATGATTCGTTGACTAAGAAAACAGTAAATGGCCAACAGATTAAAAATACAACAGTTTTTTTGTGTTTGATAAGCCGAATAGTTATATTAGGATTAATTTGGCCTATTATTTTGGTAGTCTAAATAGGTTTTTTGTTCTAATATCAACGTCCTTTGAAATTTCGTGTGCCTGATAATAAAATAATTTAATAATAGGTTGAATAGCTAACCAACTTAATTTATTTTATTTTAGCTTGAGCTGATATCTTACACATCGTGGCTCCTCGAATACATGTGGTATTTGGCGAGTACCTCTATTGCTATGGAGTTACTCAACGTCCAGGTGGAAAATGTCATACGAAACATCAGTAAAATAGCCGTTTCTCAATGCAAAGGTACACAAATTTATATTGATCAATTATAAGGTAACCTGTTCATTACAAGTTTAAGACAGTGTACAAATGTTAAATATACCAAGTATATATCCCGAATGTATATCCCGAAAAATGACACAAGTTTGGTAACTCCAGTTAGCACTGGTAATTGTTTTATTTCAGATCCAAATCCTCAAAGCGGTGTTCAAAAACTGATGGCGCTTTTGCTGAGAAGGAGGCTTATTCTGGTGATCGGTGGAGTGATACAAGTGGACTTCACTTTCGTCTACTCCGTGCTGGCCATGACCACTTCATATATCATCATCTTCATCCAAATGGATCACTCGTAAACAAGACATTCTATATTATACTGGATCACAGCTTCGCCGGATATTTCGTCTTTCATCTTTCATCATCTTTGCTAAATAATAAATAAATTATAATAAAGCATCGATCATGACAGATATGATTAGGCACGTAAAATGTACAAACATTACGAAAAGAACATAACCTCTTAATCTAAGAGCTTTTCCAATGACTAGCGCTACTAATATTAATTAGCAGTGTTAGGCCCTGCAAACTGATGCAATAGCAGCTACGCGAACTATAATGGCCACTACGCAGCTACTGGTGTCTGCAAATGGATACCGGCTGTACTGGCGTGTCCTTTAGTGTCTGCCATTGGCCGTACCCATTGCCTGCTGCCAGTCTTTAATATTTTTTCACATGATTTCATTATTTTTTGTAACTGGAACTGTTTGCCAAACCCCCCCAAAAACAGATAGAATTCTAAGAAGTAATGCAAACAAAGGACCACCAAATTTTTCGAACTGAATTTACTTGGCTCTGAACTGTTGGCCTTAATCAACGTGTCTTCACGAACGTGTAAGAACAACACTTCAGTGACAAGTCAACCCCCCTCCCCCCCTGAAGATGAACAGTGTGATCTGTATATATATATATAAGCGTTGCCCTGTACGCTTCGTATCCCTCACATTAAGAATTTATTCTTTCTGCATTCACTCTTTATTAAATATTTATTCTATCACGCTCCTCTCCTTGTGGAGCACTCTCCTAATAGAATTCCTACTCTGACTTAGCATTCCAATCAGAGCTAAAACTTTCAACACTCGTCATAACAATCAACAAAAATCTGTATACCGCGCACCTTTTTTCATACGATGGCAATGGAAATTTTGCGCACTTCGTTCATCGTTTTTAGAACAATTTTAATATAGAAACCTTTTTATGCACAAACCATTTTAATATTAACAAACTTTTTAACATTTTAATAGATTAAACACATCATTATCAGTATAAAAGTATTTCATTTCAAATTTATTAGATTCCTCGAAAAGGTTCAAGTCCACCAACTAGGTAACACCCCTAAAATAGAACACGAGACGGTGAATATCCCCACGGTGGGCAATGAAAGTCGACAGTTGCCTCCAAAGATGTTTTATTTTAATTTATTTTGAAACACAGCAACAATATAATAAAAACTTATTTATCTAAAAAATTTTCATTTAGCACGACCAGTGAAGTTTCCTCGAAGCTGGTCAAACTATGAAAAAAAAGGATTAACCGATAGATAACAAAATGTATAAATATAAACCTCAAGAAAAATAACAAAAAGTAAGATAATTAGCTAAAGAACTATAAAACAATCAATAAATGATTAAAATGAAAAAATATTAACATTTCATTGTAATAAATATCGTAGATTTTTCAATTGAAATATTGTAATCTTCGCCAACAATATCTAATCCCATTTCAGCCCATTTCCCCGATATTTCATTATTAACGTGTTCGTGTAAAATGTAGGTCAATGCGATGAAGGATTAATTAAAAAGAAAATAATTATGTATGTTTGTAGCTATCTAGTCGATCAATACAGAGAACCGTTTAATTTTTAGCAATTAACTTAAAAAAGTATAATTTCACCCGAGTCATTTCTTGTATTTTTTCATATTTTGTGTAAGTAAGTATATTCTGTGTGGGCATGGAAATAATGTTTTCTTTTCGTTAATGTTTTCATTTAATAAACATTTATTAATTTACTCAAAGGACTACAAATGATATCTATGTATAATAAATGAAACTAAATATATTGTCTGTCTATTCCCCCATACTGTCTACACCATATATTTTATACCTTTTGACCGACCTTAATCAAATTTCGCTAAACCAAGTTACTCTTTAGGACTCTGCGGAAAACATAGACACCCTCCCCCTTTCCCTGGCCACTTAAGGGTTTCCCCAGGATATAAATTATTGTATATTAAATGGAAATGCACCATATCCAAATTTTGCTCAGATATACTCTAAGACGTGAAGAAAATATATTCATCCTCCCACCCGCTTCCTGCCTGGACCAAAATTTCTACCAAACTGCGAAGGTTCTTCACTCCTTCGGTGAGAATCCACGTTTGTTGCTGCCCTGAATTGGGGTGGAAAAATGCCTACAAATACAACATTAAATTTTTTAAATTTGGAATTGCGTTATCGAAAGTCTAAGTCCGATTGGCTACTTCAAACGTTTGCGATTACTCTAAAAATGTATTCTTTTTTTTTAAATTTGAACAATAAAACCTAATTGTAACTCTAGTAGAGTAACTGGTTGGTGTAATGGTCGTGATATTCACCTTGTGATCTGGTGGAAGGTGGTTCGAGCAAGTTAGTCCTATTTTTATAGGACTATTCTTGTTCCATGGCATATTCATGCGACACGTACTCCGTGTTCGCATCTCTGTTTTAAAAAAAATCATAAACCTACAATGTGTAGAAATTTTTTGCGACAGTCTGTACATGTATTACGTAAGGTCGATGGCGATCATGATCTTTCACGATGCGATCTAGCGGCACACTCTGAAGGGTCGCAGTCGCGGCAGCCTGAAGAGAAGGCGGACGAGTGGAGGAAGAGAAAGCCGCGCGCCAGAACAGGAGCGCGGCCGCTGTCCACCCGCCCTGCGGTATGCGGGCCCAGCACGGTCTCATTCTCTCTGCTGAGACCTTTCTCCGGTGTGCAGGAACGGCCGAAGAGAGATAAATTAGTCTCGAGACTGGTGCACCGTGTCGCTGCGCCGTACCTACTCCATCATCTTGCGTAACTGCCCCAGTTTTGCGCAACCGTTCGCACGCTGATCGGACATGCCCAGACCTGCGCCACCTACCGACAGTCCGAATTTACAGGGTGTGTCAGCAAATTTTAACTGCAACAAAGTTTGTTTTTTTATCTATTTATTTGTGTCTGCATAGCAACATTGAAACAATTAGAAAAAAATTAACCCATAATAACCAAGTTTTCATTACACTCTCTTTCTCATCGAATCAGGTTTCGCGCCTACTGCACGTCTGCGTCGGGGTCATTACTAATTTGTAATCAATTTGAAAAAACCATTAAAATCTCGAAAAATTCAAAATTATACTATAATTATTACATTTTTTAAAACGAAAATTTGTTAGTTCATTTTTATCGTCGTCACGAGTCTGCCTGCAAAGTTTCAGGTTGATTAGATCACGTTAAAAGGGTTAAAAATCGATCCAAAGTTTTTCCGGCGGACAATAAACCGCAGACGCTACGAGTTATAAGAAAGGAGGTAAAAACAAAGAAACATTATTACGATTCAAACACTATTAAGAAAAAATACGCAAGAATGCAATCAAAATTAAGTGTAAGCGTGTAATATAAATGTGTATTAATTATATTATATTGAAACAGCCACTCTTAAGTTTGTACATTTACCAAATAAATTTATTTAAAAATTTAAATAAAAAATTTAATTAAAAAAAATAAAAAATAATTCATTTTAAAATTACTTAATAAATTATAAAAAGAATGTAAATAAAAGATATACATAATAAATTAATAAAGAGTCAACAAACTTGAGTAAAATAGTAAAACATTTGCAGATTAATTAATATATCCCAGAAAGGCCAAACCAAAAGAATATGTTCAGATATTAACCTCTTCACTGTGGTTATGATGAATGCCTACACCGGGGTTATCCGGAAAAGTCTCTTTAGCTCTTTCCGTACTACCTCACATCTAATCTAAGTTTCGGTTATTTGTAGTGTACTCAAAAGTGATTATCAAAATATTGTGAGCTCGATTAACGTAGAGGGTAGCAATTAATTTGACTTTACAAAACTTACCTTGACTTCTAATTTAGCCCATATCGTGTGGTGCACTTAAGCCCGCTAAATCTCTCTTGAAACGGTGGCTTATGTCAGCAACGAATGTATGAGAATGCACATAAGAATCGATCGATCTATTCACTCGGTATTTTCTCCATACAAAAAAAGCTAAGATAAAATAGAAATAATATGTTTATAGTGTTTTACAGTGCTCACAATGTTGTCACTCTTAAAAGACTGTGCTAAAAAATACCTTCGGGAACGGTAGTGTAACACAGTGTTACATGATTAAAAATCGACATAGTTTTAAATATGTGGTTAAAAAAATATGTTTTCAGTACAAGCAACCGCGTCTCTGTCCTACATGGAATGTGTGGTATTGTCGTGCTTTTTCTTACTCGATTTAACTTCGCAGTGCAATATTTTGATCTCTTTTACACACTAGTCGAAAATGCGAGAGAAATTAATAAATATTTTTGAATTACAAAATCCGTACATTGGTAACAATTTAATTTAATTATTTTTGTTTGTTGAAAATGTTTATTCGATAATTACAAAAAATTTGACGTTTTAGTTTTGGAAAATAAGGTAGACATCTAATACTTTCTATGACATGTAGACCTACGTTACACCACCGACACAGGAGTTTTAAAGGCATGAAATCGTGGTTTAAAAAATGTGTTTTATGTATTACATCACCCCGCGCAGAATATGTATAGATAATGGCTGACTATTTTAATTTTTGTTGAAAATAAACGATAGGTACTTATCAATATAAATCATCTATATTTCATTTCGTCGGGCATGTAGCTTTATATATTATTTCACCCCTTATATTCTAACTGCAACACACAATGTGTAATGTTAATATTTTTATTAGACTCTGGTTGTGATGCAACATCTGATAAAAACTTCAAATACCTGCAACGCGTGCGCGCAGCAGCTTTCGAAAGGATGTCAGTTATCTACAGCATTTTAAAGTGTAGAAAAACGCTAGAAAAAACTAATTTCCCGGGAAGCGTGTACCGACGGCTCCAGCAGTATCGGCGAATGCAGGAAGCGGTCACCGATTGCAGATTATGTATAGTTCCATTTTAACAAATAAATACCCGACTTGCATCGGACACTGCGCCCAGGTGAAATGGCAAGTGACACCGTTTGCACGAGTCTAGATTGCAAACGGCGTCAAGTGACATGCAGCTTTGCATAAGGCTCTGCGCGGCGCTCGGACTGCTCTGCAATGACGTCATGGTGCATTTTAGATTTGCATCGTATCGTTCATCAGAAACGGGAAACCCACATATTCTATTTCATAGGCATTCGTTTAATGCTCCAAATAAGGAAGGGATTACAATCCTGGATAATAAGCTTCCACTTCTAATAGAGTTAGGTTTCTATTTAGACACCTGCACCCACTTCTTATAAAGGTAAAACTGACGCTAGCGTAGCATATTAAAGATGTCGATATATACCTACGGGAAGATGAGGTTAGAATATTTGTAGCAATTATTATTACACTAATATTATCTTTCAGATAGATGCGTCGGACAGGTTCCTTTCCTCCAACCATTGTCTTGGAAGATTGACCGAATTCGCTCGGTAAATTGTTTAGAGTGTAGGTACACATTATGGAAGTATTGGTTAGTTATTTAACAGTGACCTTTTTATTAGATATTTTTAGTTAATTACAGTGTGATATTTGAAATAGGTGAAACATATTAATAGTTGTATCAATCAAATCATTTACGTGCTATGAAAGCAGACCTGCTCGTAATTAGAGAGGGAATTTATTCTGTATTCCTTCTTTTTCAATTTGCAATAACAGCTGCTCACAAATTCTATTTTGGCGTTATGTTATGAATTCCAAGGGTCATTTTCATTCACGACTCTTCGTTCAAAGGTCACTTTTTCGGAACTAGGTCTTCTTCCATATTTATTAAAACAACGTCACAGACATTTATTAATATCCGAAATCATATTTTAGAGTTTTTCGTTTGTTCTTCATTCCCTAAGAAGTATGTTTAAAAAATCGTTACTTTATCGCTCTCCCACTCCCCCATGTTTTGTGTTTCTATGGTAATGAAACATCACGAACATTTTTAACAACTAGTGCCTTGTGAGACGTCAAGAAAAATAATTTCACGTCTTAATTGTACAATAGATAATTATCAAATTAATTATTTTCAACGTCTGTAAAATATTACTAAGATTCATTTGAATCACTTTCAGTGCAACAACATTGTAATATTCCGAATTTCTAATTTCTGTTGATGTTTTTTTTCTTTACTTTTTAAAAATGTATCTTCGGAAAAAATATCCACATTTCAAAGGAATTCTATATTTTTCTTCAATAAAATGTCAAGTATGTAGGTACCAATTTCCCATCCAATTTTCTTGTGTGACAACATAAAGGCATTAGGGATTTATATATTATTTTGTCTAATACACCCATATTAGTGTGACACTACAGGTACAGCTTGTAATTGACTCCATAAAATTATTACATTTAATAATATTTTCATAATTCAAAACATTTTTTTAAATAAATCATAATTCAATATCATGACTGGAATTCATCGGTACAATTCATTTTGAGATAACTGTGATCAAATATTTTTTGGCACACCATTCTCAACACATGGTTAGTGATCAGTTTTTTACATTTTTACAGGTTAATAAAAAAGTATAATATTAAAAATTAAGTAAAGCCAAATCTCTCAATCAGTAATTAAAATAAATACCTACAATAAAGCAAATGATAATTAATTACAATTTAGGTACAAATCAATATCAGTCTTTTTTTAATATTAATGTCGCACGAAAAAAAATATGGCACCGAGCGACTCTTCCATTCAAAATCTGTAATTAGAACAACACCTATCATTTATAATTATACTGTAACTGTAAATAATATGCTCGCGCAATATAAGACATTATAAAACAAGTTTTCCGATGAATTAATTATACCAGCGACAAATAGGTAGGCACTAAATATCTGTTTTTTTAATATGACGTCAAAAGCTGTATGCGAGAAATTAGATTTCATTTATTTTGATTGCTTTACTTAATATACATTAGTTAAGGTTTAATTTTACTATGCCCGTCTTACTAGAGAGCTCTGTGTTGAGACAGGCAAAGTTTACAATTATAACTTACTTATATGCAACTACATTTAATACAAAATACATTTTACATTTATACAAAATAGGGTAAAAAAAGTACATTTTATATAAATAGGTTTAAAAAATATTAATCGCCGTCTACACTCAGCCATAGGTAAAAATACTCTAATACAAAATGCTACCTGCATGAAATTTAAGTTCTTAATTTATTTGGATAAGTTTCCCGATAAATAATGGTCGACCCATCTCTCTTACTCAAATTTTAATTAATGTTTTTACATTTTTCGGATTATTCGATTGTGATACCCTTTCCTGCATTGTATTGTACAGTTTCGGGCCTATGTGTTTAAAATTTCTATGTCCGTAAGTGGTTCGCGCTCTTGGGACTTGAAAGGAATCTTTTGTTCTATATGAATAGTGTTTTGAGTGTATGTAAAGTGTGGTTGTTTGTGTTTGTACATGTACATAAACTAGGAGAGTTTTGGCGTACATTTGTCCAACATCAAAAACGTCTATTTTATTAAATATTTCGTCTGCACTTGTAGTAATTGGTGTTTTTAAAATTGTTTTCTGGGCAATAATTAAAACGCATTCAATTTAACACACGATAATAAAAACTTATTACCCATTTATTTAACTAATACTTTATAATATAATTAAAAGTCAAGGCTAAATCCAAGTTATGTATTACACTATATTATTCAATATGTTAATAACAGGATTAAAGATAATTTATGTTTGAATAATAAGTATTAAATAAGATATTACATATTAAAGTTTCTAAAAATCTACTGTATATTTTGACATTTCATAGGCAATATCTGAGGAAAAATGTGTAAATCATAGATAATGTATAAATTTACAAGACAAATTTATATTTTTTATAAAGGAAAGAAATATGATGAATAGTTTTTCTTTTGTATACCCTTTTCCAAGGTTGTTAAAGTTGGTTCAAAATTCTGACATTCAAAATGTATGGTAAAATTTTCGAAACTTTAAAGTCTTATTTAATACTTATTATTTAAGCGTTAATAATCTTTCGTTTTGTAATCAGGACATTCAATTACATATATAGTGAAATACTCATTTTCATTGTATATACGATGGGACCATGACCTTGGATTATGCCAAAGTTAACTTTTTTAATTCATCTTAAAGAAGATATTTGTTCCGCCGCATGTTTCAAAAACTTACTTCCGCCATTTTCAAACCCTTTGGATTAAAGGGGGATTAGAAAGGT
The DNA here is from genome assembly GCA_016648135.1 of Agrypnia vestita. Lineage (NCBI taxonomy): Eukaryota > Metazoa > Arthropoda > Insecta > Trichoptera > Phryganeidae > Agrypnia > Agrypnia vestita. The sequence continues at coordinate 27,912 of JADDOH010008602.1, read as the reverse complement.
GGGAGGAGGGTTAAAAAAGATCGTTGAAAGTAATGGAGACATGTGAAATATTGTTGTATTATTAAGCCAGCACTTTCACGGCAGACGCGAATTTCGGATTTTCAAAAACGTATTTTCGTATTTTCAAAAACGTGGGTTTTTATTATTCATTTATATACGAATTTACATATATGCTACACTAATTTTTTTTTAGGAAGATTACATATAGATAGAACATTTTTACTAATATAAAAATAATAAACTCAACGTTTTAACGGCCCTCGTAGCCCAGTGGGTATGACACTGGCTTCTCACACCGAGGGTTCCGAGTTCGATTCCCGTTGAGTCACTAATAATCTATGTGGTTTACTCAAACCTGGGTGTTTCGTGATGTTTTTCGCTTTGTAACTGGGCCTCTTAACTTGTTGAAGAATAAAAAAATATTTAAATAATTAAGAAAATATAAGCATTAATTGACAGGACGCGGCATTAAAAATCACTCCTAGTTACGGATTATTTATATGTATGCAGCATACATTTCCTTACGAGCATAAACTGTACTAAAATAATTCTAAAATGTTCAATATTAACAAAGTTATAAATTTGCAATAGATTTTTACGTTTTTTGATGATTTTTACATGCTTTTTATTCATATAAACAAATGATTTTAAACTGTATTTACTCCCGGATTTTAAGGCGTTAAAAGTTTTATTATTAAAATCAAGTCAATTAAAATTTAAAAATAAAAATTTCAACAAATATGTCAACAAATATTGTATTTCTAAAATTATAGTACAATGGGCCACGGCGACACCCGAACGTTTCTCTTCAGCTGCTTATTTTTTCGATTAAAAAAACTATACAACGTATTTCTGTGCAAAATTTAACCATAATATAAAAAAATATATTCTAATTTGTGTCAATATTAAGTCAAATATGGTTAAGCTATTTCTTAACCTTTATTTTTACTACTATCAAACAACCGGCCCTACGGCCCGATAAACTTTTATTCATTCCTTGTCAGGAATGTTTATTTTTATTAGCATAGACAATTAAAATAGAAGATGTGTCACGCGACGATGAGCAATGGCATTTTTATTATTATTAGTTATTTTAAGCGTCCATAAATCCATAAAGCACATAAATGTAATTTTTCTCAAGTTTGCAGGAGAGCAGTTTGAAGTTTTATTTACATAACTAACTAACTAACTAACCATCACGCCGTTTGCCGCAGGGGTAGGCAGAGAGGATTGAATGCCACACTCTTCTATCCTGGCACACCACTTTTGCTTCGGCCACATTCACACATCTTCTCATACAAGTTCTACAGTTGTTGCGGCTTTTAACAGGGCCATCCTTAAATAACTCAAATAGTATCCGATCGTGCCAGTTCTATTCCTGTTGCTATTACATAAAGACACTTTATGTTAAAGCTCGATAACTACAAAAGATTTTCCTTTGAAACTTTGGTTAGTTATGTAAAGTTGATACCTTTCAAACCTCAAATATAGTCAGCGTAGTACAACGACGTTTTTACACATGCTGCATTGTTCTACGATCGCAAATCAGAACCGTCGCTTTACCGACTTTGTATAACGGCGGTTAAATAAATGAGAAAAATTTCACTTTTTATATACCATTAAATGGCTAATTTTTTTCACTTTTTAATTTTTAGCACATCCGTCATTGTTCTACGACCATGACGATATATTTATGATAAAGCACGACATTAAATTTTATTAACTAAGACTTTAGTGCGAATAAGTATGTGGGTAACCTTAGATTGTTCTCTGGCCACGCCTTTCACTCGCCGCCACTTGTAAGGATTTACCTGCACCTGACCAGACCGTGCAAGGCGTTTCTGGTACGCATTGTGAGATAAGTCCTCGCAAAATCGATCGCCCAACGTGACATTTCTTATTTCTAAGCGAGCAGTGGCGGCCCCGCTGAAAGCCGCCCGAGCGCTGAATAATAAATAGAATGCCAAAATTTATTACACAATACATAATATGCAGTGTCCGGTGATCGGTGTCGGAGCCTTCAATACAAATTTGGTCGGGCAACACTAAAGAAACAAACCAGTAATGGCGGCGGCTCTATATAGCAGGGGCGTGCAGTGGGAACAAGAAGCGTGATTTTTTCCTAAGCATATATTTTGAAAAGAAACCGAAATAAGAGATCTCGAAATATTCAAATCACAATAATTAACATTTTATTCAGATTTTAATATTTCATAAAATTCTGCCAGAAAAATATTCAATTATATATTTTTTCCCAAATATACGGTTAAATAAAAGTCATGCTTCTTGTTCCCACTGCACGCGCCTGCTATATAGAGTCCTGTCAAACGGTAATATTGGTCCATTATTTGCTTTTTCAGCTTCGCAAAACTTTAATACTTCTTTGGGAATTGTTCTTGCACCACCCCGGACTGTTTTGGATGTTTTGTACATAATAATTCAATGTATATTGGTAATCAAGATGTCACAGCTCACGCGCAAATACGGGATTGAACTGAATGACAGGGCGAGGGGTTACCGCCGGGTGCGGGCGGGGCGGGTTTTAGTTCCAAAGTCGCCGCACGCTAATTTACGTTGGCCAAGCTCTACCCTGTGCTATTCTGAAAATAACCATTTTGGGATGTCAGATCTTTATCCCAATCCCACTTAGACGAAAATAAAAATAAATAATAAACGAGACCTACATACATCGGTGGCGTGGTCAGAGGGAGAAAGAAGCACATGACGGTTATCTGTCAAACGTCAAATAAATGTAAATCCAACTATATTTCTTTTTTCTATGGTCCAACGTGACAGTAACAATTTTTCCATAATTTTACATCAGGACGCTGTGGGAGAAGAAATCAATAAGTATATATGAAATAATCTTTTTTCTATAAGCTTTAAGTATCATTTAAAGCTTATAGGAAAATCAAAATTATTAAATATCAAATTACAATGTTATATTGCCATTTTCAGAATACGCCGATTATCATTTTAGCAAGTCCACTGTCGATTAAAAACTATTTTGCGAAAATCTTATTTTTATGTGTTAATAATTAAATACGAAGAACTCTCATTTCAATGGTTAATAAATACTAATATGTATGCAATGTTCTTTCTAGATTTCTAGAATTGTCTGAATTCTAGAAATGTCACGTGAGCCTTAGAAGATGTATTTAAGACCCTGAATTGGGATAACAAAGGTATGAAGAAAAATGACACATACGAGTACTTAAGTTACCTAAGATTTGCTGACGAAATAGTAGTTGTAAGTGAAAACATCAAAGAACTAAGTATAATGATAAAAAAAACTACACGAGGCTTCGAGCAAAGTTGGTCTTAAGATGAATATAATGAAAACAAAATCATGACAATCAATAACAATAATATTGAAATAGTAGATTAATATATGTACCTGGGACACAAGATAAAAATGGACAAAGAAAACCAAACAGCAGAATTGCCAAGACGAATTGGAATGAGCTGGGCTGCTTTTGGGAAACTCAAACATATTTTTGAGAACAAAGAGATCCCAATTAGCCTAAAAATAAAACCTTTGAATAGTGCATACTGCCAGTGACGACGTATGTAGTGGAGACCATGGCTTTACAAAGAAAAGTGTAGAAAAGCTCAAATGCACGCAACGATCCATGGAGATATCCACGCTTGGAGTTAAGCCTAAGATACAGAATTTGAAATGATGAAATTAGGCGCAGAACTAGAGTAGTTGAAAGTAGCGCAGAACAGAGTAATGGATATGGATCATGTAGCGAAACTAAAATAGCAATGGGCGGGGCATGTTGCAAGGCAGGATGCTACATGATGGCCTCCCGAGTTCTGAGATGAGCCGACGATATAGCCACTGTGGGGGGAAAGAAATGGCTATAATTAGTAAATAACAAATAGGGATAGAAGAGTATGGAAGAAGCCTATATCCAGCAGTGGAGAGATGAAGACTGAAGAAGAAGAGTCCGAATCTTGCGGTCAGAATTTGGGTGGATCGCGATGTGTAACGTATACGTTGCTGTTAACCCATAAATATTGCCTACATCGTACTTATTAATACTCGTATAAATTACTTTAATTCATCTAGGGCCATCTGTCAGGGTCAATACTGTTTAGTTAACGGTATTTTAAATATAAAATAATAATTCTAATTTAAATTGTTATATTTAAAGGTGCATAAAATATGTTCAAGGTAAAAAATTCAACTTCGAAACAAAACAAATGTTAGGTGACTTTTACAAATAAAAACAAAACTAACAATTAGAAACTGAGGCTTTGTGGCATTCATTTCTTGAGAAATATTTTTGACTTGGTTTTAAAAAATTCAAATTTATTAATTTTGGTTATTTATTTTTATGATTATTAATTATTTAATTAATTATTATTATTAATTTAAGAATATTCGGCGTGTACTTTTCTGGATATTCTGCCGAGTATATCTGACCTTAACGGCCGACGTTTCGCGGTATTGCAAGCCAGTACTTAACCACAACATCATCCACACACATTACAACACATCAGCCCTGATGATGGACCCTGCAATGGGATCCGGAACGTCGGCCAGAGAGGTCAGATATACACGACAGAATATCCCAAAAAACTACACGCAGAAGATTGTGAATGGTCGTGAAAACCTGAGAACATTTTTAAGTTCTGAAGATATTTTTCTCTAACTTAATTTTAAATTGGTTGTTATTTTGTTTCTACAGTTGTGTGAAAAAGAAGAAGAACCAAGGAGAAAAGCGATGTGTAAACTTTTACGTTCAATAAATGTCCAAACATAACAAATGAACGTCCGTAAATTCTATCAAACGTTTAATTTGTCAAGTACATTACTTACAAATTACATTACTAACTAGTCAGTTTTAGTGATGAGTCAAATTGTACGTCTCCAGCATCACTGCTTATCCCTTCGTGCAGATATTCTGGCGGGCTGGTTGATATAAAAATACAATTTTATTACTTCGAGGGTCTCATTGATTTTTTTACAGAAGCGCACTGTTAGAAAATCTAAAAATCACCACAAAACATAAAATCACAGAAAGTCAATGAAAACCAGTCAGCCTGTACTATTAGCCCTAGCTTGCCTATCAATAGGACCGACTCAATATTATGTAGGTGAGTCGCTATGTCTTGAGAAAAATAGTAAATAGGTATTAGGTATATAATTTCAAATCGAGATTTCCAAAGCACTGAACAGTTCCCTTGGATTCTTAAATGTGGGTAATTAGATTTTTTTATTATTGTTTAAATCACTCGTACTAGTATTAAATATGAATATTATATTAAAATGTTTTATATTCTGTAAGGCTATTACAAAATTTTAGAGTCATGTATTCCTATCTATCTATCTATTTCGCTTTAGTGGACGTTTGTTTTGTTGCGCGACCTTGTGAATACTTTCCCATAACAGGAGTAATAATTATAATGACTACCAATTTGACCGCAGCATTATCTAATTCGTGGGAACGAAAGAGTAGAAATAATCTATAAAAATTACAAAAAAATTCCTAGAACTTATTCATGAAGACCAGTTTTTTTTATTAGAGGATTAAATTAATTATACATTCAGGTACTATTGCTGTATCTACATTTTATTGTATAGGATTAATGTGAACGCTCATAGCTTTAGAAAAAAACAAAATTGATGCTTTTGAGAAGGGGGCACACTGTGGAGGATACCGCTTACGAAACTTGGTGTTAAAGGTAAATTTTATTCACACCTGTTCGCTGACTAAAAATGGAAAATTGGATAACATCTAAAAACTTGTGAGTCTTACAAAAGCGGAAGGCAGACAGTGCATAACATTAATCACATTTTAGCTACCAAATAGTTGAATATCGACTCTCGAATTTCCTCGACAATACACACTGGCCTCTTCAACTGTCATTAGAACTTTATTTGTTTTTATTATCAATAAATTAGTCTTGCTTAAAAGCAAAAATCAGCTGATTATGAAATTAGTACCTAAATGTTCTATTCAATACCCTTCATTAGCGGGTGTCTCTTTCCATCAATATGAGAAAGTACTTGTGCTAGTGCACCGAATTACTAGAAAAATATATCAACGAACCGGCTTAGGAAACCAACGGGATGCAACGATTGACCATATTCTCCTGGCGGACAGCGGACAGCTGCGTTTGCAGGAAATTGGTGCAAAATCAACTCATTAAAGGTATAAAAAGTTGATTGAACTGCATTTTCTTGGAACTAATCCAAGGCGAGCGAGAATGAGTCGGCTGCCTCTCTAAACTACGTCCACCGTACCGAGTAACCCCCGACTGAGTGTCAACTCACGGAATCGTAGGATGGGGTGTTTGAGCACCCCACGCTTGACGCCGGCCACATACTGGATGCGTTTTCGTACGAAATTGAGTAGTACGTATACGTACGAATACGCCAGTACATTCCTGACCTTCGAAGTAGTATTGAACATCGCACACTGCACACGATTTAGTAGTGCGTGTACGCACGTATAGATGCGAGGTCCGACACGATCCGTATTTGTTCGGAAATTTTTGCGATTTCGTACGATGGATATTGAAAAATTTGTCAATTTGATACATGACCACAAATGTTTGTGGGACCAAAGTGATTCAACTGCGTGACCATCAGCGTAGATCATGGAGGAGAATATCTAAGGAATTAAAAATACCTTTAAGTTGAATAATTCGGTTTAATGAAGGTGAGGTATAACTATGTACTTCGAACAAAAAATTTTTTAAATATATCTCCGATGTTATGAGCTCTCGTTGCACTTCGATTCTCCCCAGCATTTGTGAATCTATTAGATAGATAGCCATAAAATTTGTCATTATTTAAGTCTGTCATAATATGATGGATTTACCAAATTCATCCCTTCTAGTATATTATATTTCATTCACCCATTTGGTTCTACGAAGCCGACGACGCCGTAGCAGCCTACGAGTAAGAAGAGAGTTTTCCAGGAGATACAGATATTCATTTGCCACAAACGTTATTGGAGAAATGCGAAATGTAACTGATCGTGACCAACGCAAGACGCAATCAGTGTGCGCGCTCAATACGTACGAAAACGTACGTAATAATTGGTATCCAAAGTGCGACCGGCCTAAGACATATATTTTAATCAAATAATCAAATATACTTACCTATATACAATATGTTCGACTTCATTCTTTTACTCTCAATTGGAGCGGTCGTGGTGGAAATGGTTAATTATTATGGATGTCGCCGTCTACTCCGACCCTTGCCATTCCAGAAGGCGTCTACATCCAAATTTTAACCAGGCCTGTACAACGTGCCGGTGACCTGCCGCGACATCTAGTTCCTTCCACACTTCCTCGGATCACCAATGTTTGCATGGTGACCTCGTGTCTGGTAACATCACAATGAAGTTTGCTGGAGAACAATTGGAGATGGATGCTGCTCGATTTTTAATTTCTCCGTATAAGAGACTTACGTTCTCCGGGCTACGCACAGTAGGTTTACGGATAATAGAAGACCCCATGGCAAGAAGTTGTTAACATTTTTGTCAAAAATGAGTTAATAAGCCCTCTAAACTAAATATTATACGCTCTTTCCATTGGAAATAAGTTCAAAACTTTAAAATAATTATAACATGTTCAAATCATAGAGATGAACATGTTAACTACACTTCTTCATAAAAATCAAATCAGTTACTAATGGGAAGAACATGTTGTTTTCAATAATAACATGTTCATGCCATTATTCTGAAATTAACACGCCTTTTAATTTGATTGGAATATTTATGGTTAGTATAAATTTTACTCTGGCAGTAGTCATATATTTGTTTTTATTTGAAGACTATTAGACTATTGTACTTTTATATTATTTTTCAATAATTTTAAATGGTACGTACCATGTTTTGTATTATTAATTAACATGCCAGGTATTTTGTGATTTTGGATATTGAATGGTAAAAACGGATAGCATTTGAAGGGTTGTTTGATGTTCGTGTTTTACCAATTTTAAAAAGATGTTATTCTATTAAAAATGAGTTTCAGAGGCGCAAAAATGGTTGTTAACTACATTTTTTTAGGGAAAATAAGTACATTTTTTTTTTTGTGCGTAAATGCATTGTTTTTACTTTGTAAATACTTTTTTGATATTTTAGTGACATAAATAAATGAAAATTGATCTTGAATTAGCAATAAAACATATTTTTCAAAGGCGAAATGCAAATGTTTAATTATCTCAAAATGACTTGAATGTTAGTTAAAAACTTCTTGCCATGGGGTCTTCAATACGTTAAACTTGGTCAAATTGGGTATTCGTATTTTCCGGTAACGAGGTCTTGCCGAGGGCCCCAGTTCTGTAAATCCCGACTCGCTAGGAAGCTGACTTCCTCTGGTGGTCTGACTGGTGGAACACTGACTCCGGTGGCAAGCCGCAGGCCGCGTTCAGCTACACAGTGAGACAATTCCCGGCACCGGCTAATAACACTGATGCCTCACCTGCACGGCCGTGACGACATTTTTACACCGAAGCTAATTTCGCACGCACTGCAGTCTTCCTTGTCGCGATCTCGCGTCTGGTCCGTGCAGCCGCGGAAGATTACACATTCATTAATAATATTACTGCGATTGTTTGTGTTGGAACACGACATATTTATTTTATTTCGCTAAAATTTCAGGCACTTAACGTATTCATTATTTAACGTGTCCATTCTTTAATACCTTACGTTGCTTAAGCTGATAACTTAACCTGATAACTGAATATAATATGATAACTGATAACGTTACTTAAGCTGATAAATGAAATTCTTTAATACTAAAAAACTGAAATTCTTTAATACTGAAAAACTGAAATTCTTTAATAACTCACGTATTTATACCTACTTTAGGTACTGGATACACATCCTCATAGTAGCCCGTGAGCATGCGCACTATTGAGCTTCTTGAGCTATCGCTATCAATAGCATGCGTGTACGCACATTGCTAGTAGGTAATGAGCATGCTCATCAACCGCTGGTTGATTTATGAGCATGCTCATTTGATTTGCGGGTGGAAGGGGTATCTTTTGAGCATGTGTGAACAGGATTGCTTACGAGCATGCTGTCATTCGCAGCTAGTATCGATTATCGATGCGATCTTCTTAGTCCGCGACAGTTGAAACAAATATGACGCGTTGGGGAGATGACAAAACATTACTTTTCGTGACTTATTATAGGAATCACGAATGTCTGTGGAATAATCGGTCACCGCTATATAAAAATAATATAGTGTAGCGGTACCTGTTCAACTCTGTGCCATGGACCTATTGCCCGACCCTGAGTTTTGTTTATATTAACACAATAAAAATCTCCGCGATATAAACAAAGGGGTCGAGCAAGGGACATGACGACTGCCCTAGCACTAACGACTGCCGTCGGGCTACTGCCGTAACACCAGGCAGATCTCCGCGCGTCATTTATTTCTTTGTTCGTTATTATATTTTCCTTGTACATTTTTTCATCTGCTTCCGGAGCCTATCTCCGGGTAGAAATAAACACACATCCAATCGCTCTTTCATTCCATCGACTACGAGAACCTTCCCTACAATAGCAAGAAATAATTTATCAAACGACATGAATGGTTCAAATCTTACAAAAAAAAATTTAAAAACTAGAATCAAAAATGTGCGGATAGAAACTCGAGAACTGTTTTGATTTATTGCTTCACTTGAATTTCCTATTTCAATCTGCAAAGTTTTCATTTTGAACAAGAGCGTCTCTATTCTATGACAAGAGCATACCAGTAATAAGCATGTGTATTTGATTTTTAGCATTGAGCATGCTCATTCATAATAACAAGCGAGTGTGTACAGTTGTTAGAGCATGCTCAAAAATAAGCATGTGTATCAGTACCTACCCATTCTTTTCTGCTTGAAGTTGCCAGACAAACTGAATCTAAATCGTTGAATTTTTGATGATTACTATCAAAAATGGTAAAAAATTAATTCCCAGAAACCATTACTTTAATATTGATTCGTTATAACAATATTGAAGTAGCTACTAATAAAAAGAAGAAAATCAAACGGAAACTTCAGCGTTTTTCCGTCTTCCGTCGTAAGCTGTTTATCCATACCAGGGTGACTTATGAATTTTCTAAAGAAACTAGTTTTAAGTGCAAATCAATTAGATACATAATTATGAAACATTGCCAGACGTTATGCAAGTAGAATGTTTAGTCGGGTAACACGATGAACTGCCGCTAATATCGACTGATTGCTCGGTCAGAGCCGTAGATATCAATTTTCATGTTGGCAGTTACCGATATGTCACCATCCGTCTTGCTTTGATTTACTAGTATCTTATTAGCCTTTAAATGCGGACATTTATCAGCAAAAATGTATGTATAATATGCAGTGATGTACAAGATACCCTATACAAAGTACCTACCTATCTGGAATACAAAATGCAAGATACTTTAAAATCAAGTATTTCAGATACCAGACACAAATAACTTTCTGGAATGGTATCTGAAATACTAGATACAAAATACGTATCTTCCAAATACTTTTTAAAGATAAAATCCTTTTGTAAGAAAACACATTTTATTGAATGTAAATTTATTTTTTTACGTGAATTATTTACGAAAAAATCGCGTTGATCGCGCAAATCGTCATGATCGTAGAACAATGACGGATGTGCAAAAAATTCCATAGAGACTTTATGGGATCATTGAAAAGTGAAAAAAAGAAGCCATCTAATGGTATATAAAAAGTGTATTTTTTCTCATTAATTTAACCGTCGTCATACAAAGTCGGTATAACGACGGTTCTGATTTGCGATCGTATGTAAAATTGCAGCATGGTAAAAACGTCGTTGTACTGCGCTGAATATATTTGAGATTTGAAAGATATCAACTTTAAATAACTAATCCAAGTTTCAAAGGAAAATCTTTTTTAGTTATCGAGCTATGACATAAAATGTCTTTATGTAAATAAAACTTCATTCTCCTGCAAACTTGAGAAAAACATACGCGTTGTTATTCTACGATTATGACGAAATGTGACAAAATAAAATATTATATTTTTAAGGTTTTAATTGAGACTTAAGTAAAACCAGTTCATCAAACATTTTGTCGCTCATTTTTCTTCGATGAGGTCTCTTTATAGGTACATCATTTGAAAAAAGTATCTTAGCAATCTTAGTATTTACAAAATACTAAAATACAAGATGAATATTCAAAAAAGTATTTCAGATATAAGATGAAAATACGTATTTTGTATTTCAAATACTTGTATCATAGATAAGTCACATCTCTGATAATATGTACGCTCAAAAATATACAATTTCCCTTAAAAAATATTGCACATTCCGTTCTTATTACCTACTTACTGGATAAAGCGGCGTAGAAAAATGTGAGCATAAAAACATAATTATATTGACGATGTAGTATGGTATGTTGTGAGCGTAACGAAAATCAAACATAATTACTTCGTTGTCTGTCTGTCCGTCCGTTCGTCTGTCTGTCCCCGTAACTTCATGTAACGTCCGTAATTTCATTCGAATTCACGGCTAAAAAAACGGCCGGAGATGATGCTTGAACCCCGGGCCACCAAACCCAAACCGGTCGTTCAACGGTGTTGATTCAACGCATGTTGCTAAGGCCGCCAAAAAGGGCTTAACAAAGACGCGAACCAATTTTCCGTCATTTTTAACGGGTTGCAGCTTGTAAAGGTAGTAATGATTGATTTACATGCTGCATTTTTAATTTTATATTTCTACCGCTTACATTCAGTATTCTGTATTGTATTCTGAAAACAACAATATATTTTTATATTTTGGAGATTAAAGGTAAAACGTAACGAAATGTCCAGATATCTAAAATACCAAATCAGAATCAGTATGAATTATAAATATAACGAGTTTGGCCCAGTGCTTTTTATGTGGAAAAATGGTACCGGGTCTCATGGTGTACCATACTTTTTTTTATTTTAATCAATTTTAAAAGATAGTAAAATAGCGGTTTTGTTATTTTCAGAATACAGCCGACAGCCAGACATTATTATTACATAATATATTACACAAAATAACCTGAGAAAAGGGACATTACGGTTAGTGACATCTATTAATAGAAGTTGAAACTTGTCGCTACAATGCTATGATGATTGTATATCAAGGCGCAATTGCACCGTTTATAGGAAGTTAGAACTACACACCAGATTATAAATTTGTAGCTGATTTCACACTAATAGCTGTGATATAAGAAGTAAAAGGCGATAAAAATGGATTGATTCAAATTTTATACTCAAAAATTTGTATAAAGTTTTGAGTTTGAGTTACCTTTATACACAAAGTTCTCTCACTGCACATTGGTTGAAAAAACCCTGACAACAGAAATATTAATAAAATACATATGTCCGCAAAAATCATAGTAATTTGGTGGACGATCGTTACGTCTTGTCTGAGCCATTGAGTGTTGCGCACTGATCGCGTGTTACACTCTAATTATCTAAAGTTGTAATTCCGGCTTTATTCCAGCAAGTTACAGACAGACAGACAACGAAATTATTTTTAGATAATAAACGCAGAAGAAAGAATAAAAAATCTTTCTTTCATTATCTTTTTTACATGGTTTAATCAGTAAATAAGGTATAATTATTATTTTATCAAGTGTCATTATTTTCAATTTTAAAATTATCCTTGCAAACTGCAAACTTAAAACTTTGCTTTTGCACCCCTTATATACAGTATTGTGCCTATAATTTAAACAATTAAAAACTGATCCAGTCCGGTCGAACAAATTTTCGAATTTATGGATAGGTGTAGGAACGCACACGTAACAATGATTAGCCATTTTGTGATGATGTGACTTTCTTTCACTTATATCTGAGCTTGGTTGTAACTGTGTTTACTGCTAAATTAATTAAATACAAAAAGGTTGCTATTAAAAGAAAACAAAAGATTTTAACTCAAGTCAAACTCTCAAATGTTCCGAAGAACCATCTCTAAACTCTAAGAACAGCTCAGAGGTTACTTGAAAGCGTATGGAGGAATGTTCTGAGATCATAATGACTGATGATGAAATTGTTGAGAATGCACTGAGAGAAGGTGGGAGCATTAAAGAAGGATGTTTTTATTTATTTATTTATTTTGTTTTGGGGAAAATTAACAGCAAAACAAGGATCTTAAAAATATGAAATAATGGTTTTTACAATTATGCCAATTACAAATTTACAAGTTTTGCCTTTTTATGTGTATTACTGCATATTACATAAAAAAAATTGATATATATATATATATATATATCTTAAACATACCTGTCAAGAGTGCGATAAAGATCTACTAACCCAATATTGCCATTTTCTGAATAGCACAGTACGTCCTATTTTCTCTTACCAAAACTATTTTATTAAATTATTTGATATAAAACGGACCCAACATTTCCATAATTAATAAGAAAAAATATATACTTAATTATAAATAAAAACGTATAAAACAATGATGTTTGTTTTATATATTTATTTACAATTATAAAAATTCTGATTCAAATGGTGACACTAGCCATTGCTGCAAATTGTCAATGATTGGGAAAACATCTTTCATCTGCTCCTTTTCTTCTTGAAGTTTCCTTTGAAATACAATTACGCCTTCTTAATCGGGTAACTCCAGCCGGCTCGGGCGTATCAAGTTCACAGCCTGCTACAATTGATAATGTGTCGCTACCACTTATCGGTGTAAACCGATCTGCACGGATTTATCAATCACATATTCTGTACCGTTTTAATTGTGCCAAATAAATTAAAGAATTACGTAGTTCAGCTCTGACCCCCCTTTCCCCGCGTAGCAGTCTGCCTGACCCTCCCCCGACCATTTAGTTTATGGATGTCCTATATAATATGAAAATTCATTTAACCGAAAAGGTTCATTTTTCAATTATTCGGATTATAGGGACTATACTATAAATAATGTTACCACAAATTCTCTTTGCTCCTTTGCTGTCCGAGTGGGTGAGTCTCTATCTGCACCGCAAGTAGTTTTACCAATTCTCTTTATTTTATACATTTTGGATCTTCGTGCTGCTGTCCAGTCCACTGTGAGTTTCTTTGCTGATGACACAAAATATTTCGGTAACCCCCTTACTGACCATGAGGTGTTACAGAGAGACTTAAATCAATTATCGGAGTGGAAAAAGCAGTGGCTCATATGTCTTAATGTTGACATATGTTGTGTTCTCCATGTCGGCAAGAATAACCCAAATATTGAGTATACCTTAAACGAAAGCCTGATTAAGTCAGTGGTCAGGGATGTAACCCCTTAACCAGATGCTGGAGGATGGTCCTGTCAGGAACCTGAACAATCGCCGAGCTTGCATGTGAAGATGTATAAATGTGGATAAGGCGAGAGTTGTGTATCAGGACAGTAGAGTACGATGCTACATTCTCTCTGCCTACCCTTGCAGAAAATGGCGTGATGGTAAGTACTTTGCCATCAAAGAGAAAATCAAATATAGAGTATGTATGGATTACAAAATTTTGTATAGCTTGAATATGAACTCAATTCGATATCCTCTTTCACACGTAATACCGACTAAAGAAAACTACAGATTTTTTTTTGTTTTATCCTCCCCGGACTCGAAGGATAATCACTATCAGTTTGACGACAACATTTTTACAGTTCTTAAAATATTTCAAATTTAAGTTCAAGATTCAACATACCACTAGTAATATCTATTGATGGTTAGCTTAACTAATTTTTTAAAGGGTACAGGGCCAAACATTGATCTGGGAGAATTTTTTCTAACTACCGACCTATATCTATGACACTGGGTCCGAAGAGGTTATAGTATTATCGCCAGTTCTTAATATTTTGCTTATCCACTCAATCAATGATCTTAATAATATTCAATGGAATAACTACTCAACAACTTTAAAAAAAACACACAAAATTATTTTATATTTTATTTTCGATGTTATAAACTCATTTAAAATGTAGCACCACAATGTATAAAAAAATAATACTGAAACATTTTCTAACAGATCTTGTATTTTAGAATGGCAGAATATTATTAATTTGTTAAAAAAATATTTTACACTATCTTTTAAAAACTATAATATTTGAATGAAAATATATATATAAAATCTTAAAATCATAACATGCACAATATTTTGTTTGTCATTTTAAACATCTTGATAAATCTCTAATAATTTATTTAAATATTATTATATGAAATGTATCCAGAATAAAAATATGATACGTCTATAAACATAATAAAAAATATAATCAACCCAATAGACTACAACATATACATTTGAATTGTTAATATATCGAGGATAGAAAGCCAAAAGAGCGTTAGTAATTCTTTCGAACTTTACAGGAGAGCAAAAGAAAGTTTATTGAATGTTTATATTTAAAATGTTTGTTTATCCAAAACACATCCAGAAATTGTTTAACCCTTTCTACCCGGATTGATACGATTGTGCGTTCACATTATAAAAATATATCTCGCTAACTTAACCGTTTCTCGGGTTCAAACCGGCCTGCAATGATCGTGCGTACACTAAGTGTGGAACCAGCTCCATGCGTAGTGTATGCACAACCGATTTTACGGATGTGTTATACTGTCCAAGCTTCACATATACATAGTTATTTTAAATATTTTTTATTTTTTTTTTATTTATTTAAATATATAAAAAATAAATATTTTAAAGACAGTAATATTCTACTAACAAACACAATATTTAATCATCTATTTTCATACAAAAAAAACTAAAATTAAAAGCATAAGCATATCCAGTTTGAATAGAAAAATGGTTAGCTACTTCATAGCACAAACTTATTACATAGCTAATGTATGTAGTGTTTTTTTTTTGGTTAAATATTTTATTTAAATATTAAAGTTCTTATTAAAATAATGAACACAGCTACATAGCTAACGTAATGTTCATTATTTAAATACAAATTATAAAATAGAATAACGTCAAAAGTAAATTCAATAAATTGTTTGTGTAATCCAATATAATTAAAGCAATTTAATAAAATACAATAAATTTTATTCAGTATAAGTATTAGTCAACGAAATAAACATCAAAATATTACACAACCGAAGGAAGGGTACCCTCGCCACCACCATTGAGTATTATTTACCTGAGTATTATAAATACCTAATTACATATATTAATTAGCTTTAATCTTGGAATCTTTTCAATGTCAAAAAAGGAAATTAAACAATAATTCAACAGCTTTTATGCTGTTTCTTTATACCAAATAATAGACATAAAATAGGTACATAACAGACATATATTTGGTTTACTTGAAAATGTATTCCATAATATTTTTCTTCACAAGTGTAAATAAAATCGTAAATACAATTATTTAACCATACAAAAAAGTAAAAAACAATTGAATAAATAATAAAAATTAATAATTATAAAATTTGGTTGTAATGAAAATGAACACAAGTTATGCAACTCTACATTATCTGTTACACATTTGTTTTGATCATTTTTTGTCATAAAATTATATATGCAAATATAAAGGCAGACATATAAGGGTTAGGCCCGGTTGTTTCAAATTCGATCAAAGTAAGCGTAGAGTTTAAACTGAAATTTTACGTTCTCCACCAATCAGACGATCCGTTTTCGTAAAAATCTATGCTTTTATCGACCGCTTACTTTGATCGAACTTGAAACAACCGGGCCTTAGACACATTTAAACAAGGTCAAGGGAGGTGTTTCTCAGCTACTGTGACTGTGTGGCCGCCCGTCTCCCGACTATAAGAAGCATTAAAATAATGTGTTTTTAAAATCAAAACCATTAATCCGTTCATTGACAGCAAAATGTGCCAAACGACAGATGTAATTTGAACTGAGGAAGAGTGACAAATCGCCCTGTCTAGAAACGACTCAAAACCAGTGCTCCATTTGTTTATGTTGGATTAATATGGAATACATGGACTAATGCGCCTAGCACAGTGTGTACAATTAAGCGTACATAATGTATTTTCAGATATACAGAATCTTACGCGTGAAATGTTCCAAGTCACGGAACTCGTGTGGAATAGTTTGCAAATCCATAATTATATACACATGGAGAAATTAATTGGGAAAGGTAACATTGATGTTTTGCACGGACAAATGTAACGGCTTGTCATTATTAAGCTCAACTCATCAGCAGAGTACTATTCATAAACCAAATGTTTGTACCGAGATTCCTGTATTAAGCTGCAAAATGAACTTTTATAGTTTTCAGCGGACAACATGCAGCAATAAAGTGGCATTCTTTGAGGACACCCTAGCCAGCAGCCGATCACCCATATCTTTGGATACTTCTTGCCAGACACATTTCCCAATTATGGGAACTTCCTCTAGCGGGGGCCTAAAAGCCACCAGCAGAGTGAGGCAGTTTCCGTCTGCTTCAGTCTCTGCGTGGTTACTGTGCTCGACCGAGAGAAGGCCATGTGGACGATGCTGAGGCAAATCAGACCCAAAAATCTCAACCAAGAACTTCCGAAGAGTGGAATGGACACTCTTGGAAGGATTGATCTCCGCCGTTGGGAAATGCATAGCAGTTTTTTCACTCAATAAGACATGAACTCTGTTTGTAGATCGTCTCTTGATAATCACAACCAACCTTAAGAGATTTTTTTCATGCGGCTGCGGAGAAGGTAATATGTCAGGGTGCCAACTCGGGTCCAGTTCTCGGTGACGGTGTGCCTTTGCCCGGTCGATCAGATGTACGATGTCAGAGGCCCGTAGCGATATTTCAGCCAAGTTTCCGACCCATTTAGCTTGGAGAGATTCCTTATCGGCTCTAGCGGGTGTTTTTAACTCTCCTCCGACGACATTTGCCGTCAAAACGAACCGGAACCACGAGCCGCCAGCGCACTCCACAACCAGGAGGCTGGTCGGGACACATTCTAAACCCGTTTCTTCGAGGACTTCCCTCGCCGTCGCTTCTATTATAGATTCTCCCTTCTCCATGCGCCCCGCTGGGAGATACCATTTCCCCGCGCACATCTGCTTGGCCTCTTGAATCATCAGCACTTCATCCTTGTCGTTGATGATCACGCAGGCCACGATGTACGTGACGCTCTCTCCGAGAATCGGCTTGTAGTTGGAGGGAGCCGCAGGAACAACTCCCTGAGCTTCGGCTGCCGCATTCTGCTCCGCAACAGAGAAGTCGCACAAGGTCGCCTCGGGACTGTCGAGGCCCAGCCCATCTAGCACCCGAGTAACACTAATATCAATGGAATGCGGCATGACAGGTGCCCGTTAGTCGGTTTCACTTTCTAATAACATCACTTCACAGTTCGCGGATAACACGTTTACTTTCGTAGCTTTTTAATATAAAACAAAAATAGCGTATCATAAAAAGTTCTAATATCGTTTAATTTACCACATAATCAAGATGTTTACAAACAAATTTAACGCCCATCCCACGAACACACCTGACAACACCTGAATCTACCTGGGCAGCGAGTGGCAGCGAGCACAGGCAGCGCGATACGCATGGATACGCATACGCAAACGCAATAGGTACGTCAACAAACGAACAAACGTAAAGCGCCCTGTACACATTGGGCCAACATCGGCAAAAGCGCCAACGTTAGGCATCCTCGCAAAACGGCGACAGCGATCACACAGCGCATGACTCACTGCTGCCTGCGAAGCATTTGAGATGGACGTAATCGCTGCTGCGACAATTTTTTCGAATTCCGCTCTATAATTTTACAAACATATTCTCTGATAGTATATCTATCGGTTAAACGAAAAGAAAAAAAATCTTAATTTTTCAACATGTGAAACAGTTATGCTGCTCTGTTTTTACGTATTTTTTTCATAATTTATTTACGTAATTGTTTTTTTCCAATTTTCTTTTTAACTTAAAAATGTTTACATCATTTTATTTTTATTCTTTATAGTAAATTTAGATTTCTTTTTTTCTTTTCTTTTTTATATAAATAAATAAATACTTATGCCTTAGGAACCAACATGTAAAATTACTGTCATTTTTGACGGGTTACAGCTAGTTGAATATAATTATTATTTCTAGTGATACAATAAATACTACTTTCACGAATACGAATACGAATATGAATTTAATCCTACTATTCGGCGAATATGAACACGAATACGAATAATTCAACAAGGTAATAAATAATATACCACTGTTCTTTTTTTGCTAAGAGATTTAATAATTAAAATTTACCACCGGCAAATTTTTGTTCAAAAAGCACAACATTTCTTTTATCTGTTAGTACATTCCCAACGGTCGAAAATAAATATTCCTTTTTTTCACGTTTACGAGAAGTCATGTTATTAGATTTAATTTGAAATAATTTAATAAGAGTTAACACTTTTACACACAACGGAAATATAATGGAACGAACAATACGTATAACAAAACAAAAGCTACATGAAATGAGCACCTAACCTTATTAATAACCCAACGAAACTAGATGAAAGAACTCATGTTATGCCGTGAAACAAGTGACAGTTGACAACTTGAGAACTCAACAAATCCATTCATTCAATGTAAGGGGAATCCCCGATATTAGAGTGCGTAGTTGTATTCGGATACACGGTGCACAGCCAAACCGTAATTTGCGTTACATTCAATTATTAATAGATTGTTTTTAATATTCGTGATGATATTCGGCGAATACGAATACTCAGTAAATATCTACTATTCGGCGAACTCGAATATTCGTATTCATATTCGTTGCATCACTAATTATTTCTAAAAAATATTTTTACTCTATTAATAATTAATTATGTTGACTATGTATTGTATCGCTTATTGTATAAAATTACTATTTCTAATTTTAATTTCATTGCATTGTTTTATTTTCTCTTTTAATTCTACTTTTTTTTATCTATCTTTATATTGTTCTTGTTTATGTTTTCAAATACTTAATGTTTATATTTGTCAATTGTTTATCTATTTTGTACAAATTTTATAGTAAAAGCCTTTAAAGCCGTATATATGTCAAATAAAAAATAATTCGTATTTATTATTTTCAATCGGTTTGACGAAACAAACTAAAGAAAATATTGATAATTTTAGTTGTGACTAAATGAAAGTTTTCAAAATAAATTATCTGAAAAAATAAAACTCATTCATTGTTTTCGAACGTTTGTCTTTTGAAGTGTGCTCGAAAACCGACAACTAGCCAAGCCCTGCCAACCTCCACTAACCTCCGCCCATAGATAAGATAATAACCTCCGCCAACCTACGCCAAAACCCCCTGTACGCATTGGGCCAACCTCGCATTGAACCAACCTCGGCCAACGTGTACAGGGCCCTTAACATTCATTAGAACATTTATTAGCGACACACCGGAATTTTGCACATAACTAGCCGTACGAGGTGGAACCAACTCAAATAGGGGAGAATGGGACGATGGTGCACCAGGGCTCGAAAAAAAAGTCAACGAACTGGATCGGTGGATAATCTGAAATTTCACAATTAATTTGTAACATTTGTACGATGACGAACGTCTCGCCACCATCGCACGCGAGTCGGATATTAGAAAGAAAGATTTTCTTTTCCAATCGTCGCCGATATGATTGACCGTAAATGACACCCGAGATACACTGGGCCAAAGCTAACTACGACACAGTGGACAAAATGGTACTTGCGGTTTCCTGGGAAGGCGGGTGCCGCGTCAATCGAGATTCTCCTGTCTTCGTCGAATCCGGAACAGTTGGTGTGTCTCTTCCGGAAGACTAAATGGAACTGAACTTGAACATAAACGAAGAGGAATGTCGATTCCCATCGAAAAACGACACCTGACACGCATTTCACCCGTCACTGCGCGGATTTTAAAAATTCGAATCCTGGCCAGCGATTGGCGCAGGACACCTCAGGCGCCAGCCCAACCAATCAAATCTTGGCGCGGCCCGCGCGCAGCGATCACGAAACAACATTTCATTAGTGATCCTTATATATCTATCTTTTTCATAAAGTTTTTCTCTTTAGAATAAATGCGTGTTCTTTATTATTTTTTTTGTACGTGTGATGAAGGCATTGAAAGCTCATTTTTGTCACATAATGTTGTAAAAGTTCAACTAGGAGAAAATTATTGCAGAGACCGATGAAAAAATATGCAATAGATATGGTAGGGCATTGTTTCGCACACGATCAATCCAGCGGCATAAAATTGAATTTTTTAAATTTAATAAAAATAACAATATATGGCCGTGTGTGTGTATGTGTAATTGTTACCATAAGGTTTATTTTTTTGAACATTGATGCATTTAGTTTATAATATTTCTTATACTCGCGTCGAGGCCTCGACAACTTGAATAGTTTTAAGAATTTTTTGCAATTTTATTCTATATGTAATTTGTAATTTTTTATTGTAAATAAAATGAGTGGAATTAGCGGTCTTATTACTGACGAATCCTGACTGGAGATATAAGGTTTTGTGCATTATTAGGACATCCGCGAGATTCGGAAATAAACGTATCTCACTGTGGAGGATGACGGCCGATCTCACGGATTAAATTAAATAGCAAAAATATGTTTTTTGCCAGTTTTCAGATAACTGCGCAGCAGATTTGAAAGGCCGTTAAAATGGTCAAAGGCCGACGTTTGAACGCGACAAGCCGGCGCCTGGCGGGGGTCAGGCAGGCCGACGTTTGAACGCGACAAGCCGGCGCCTGGCGGGGGCCGCTGGTTTATGGACCAGACGTACGCGGCGCGTGGAAAGTTTGCAACGCCGTAAAATCAGAAAGTTCACGAGATGAACTCAGAAAAAGTGCACAAAACCTGGCATGTCATTTCCTGTCAGAATTCGTTATAAAATAAAGAATCGGATTAGTTTGGAAGGAGATACATCGAGAGATAGGAATCGGCCTTTTTTGAGGCGATTTATGAACGCCGACACATCCGGACACATTGGTACTAATTAAATTCACATGCGGATGTGCCAGGCGTTCAATTTGACGTAACATTTACATATGTACACCTCCCCGTTCGGGAGATAATTTGGCTAGGCGGGCAAAATAGTCCGTCTAGAGGATGAGCCGGCACGGTATGATCCGCTCGGGAATGCTGCGCTGACCACCATCCGCCACTGGGTATTCTCGAGATGTCTCTCCCCTCCCTTACTAATCCCATTTTGACCGTTGATTTCCCGCTGTGTCTAGATTTTAAGTATAAATAAAGGAAGATTCCGCAGACTCAGCGTCCTCAGTTCGCCGATATTACTTTTACCTTGTTACGCTGCCGGTCCGCGGAATCGTTTTTTGCAAAATAAAGTGTCTTTTATTTTTAATTTAAATTCCCGAAAAAGTGTTTTTTGTTGTTGCTTTCGAATTTACCTTTGTGCTTAAAATATTATAAATTTATACTGAATTTCTCCCACCGTAACACGGAGACCCACCCTATATTTAACTATTTTAAATTCAATTTTTTAGCCAGCTGGGTTTTAAAATATTTTGGGGATTTTTAGTAGTTTTTCGAACTTGGTATGGCCCTGTGCGTACCATTTCGTGGTCCTTCGTGAAGCCGGATTTCCGTTGTTTCGGTTTTTAAATTTTTAAATTCAGTAATTTTGTGCTTCGTCGGGATCCTAATTTTTATAAATTTTTTTTTGTGAAAAAATAATAATAATAATATTTTAAAGAAAAATGTCGCGCTCGTTAAGATCGAATTCGAATCGCGAATTACCCGCCGACGAAGAAGATGCCTCCCGTCGCGAAGCGTCATCGGGAGATGAATCGGACCGGCAGTCGGGAGCTGAGGATCAGGCGGCGTCACCTACTGACGCGGCTAGCTCGAGTGCAGATATAAGGAGGCTGCGCAGGGAGCTACGCCACAAGGACCGGCATTACAAGAGGCAGCTTGATGAAATGCAGAAGCGCCAGGAAGAGATGTTTACGAGGGCTTTGACACTTGCAGCGGCGGGAAGGGACCCCGCGGCGGGGGGCGCAGGAGCGCTCGCCGCTGGCGCCGTGGCAACCGACGTAGCGGCGCCTATTACCGCTGCGAGTGTCTCGGCGGACAACATCGCCATAGAAGACCCGGCGCGCATGAATGCACCTACAACTTGTCATCAAGAGGCTCCTGCCGGGATCGATAATCCGAGCTTGGGCGACTGGATGCGGTTGCAACAAGCGCAATTTGAACGGCTGACGTCCGCTGTTACAGAAGCGGTCCGGTCAACGCGTTCACCTGAAAGCCTGCGGTATCCGCTCAGCCAGGATGAGCCACGAGTGTCGGCTATGATAGCGCGGCAATCCAACGCAAAGGACCTGGCTGAATTTTCGGGCGATCCAATGGAATGGCGTTCATTTAAGACGCAATTCAGGCAATCCACAGAATTGTGTGGGTTGACAACCGCTGAGAATGCGATGCGGTTGAGAATCGCGCTCAAGGGGGCAGCTCGGGAAGCAGTGCGCCCTTTGATCGGCGACCCTCATTGTGTTGAGGGGATTATGCGCACTCTGGAGGATTTATTTGGCCAGCCAGATGCGATAATCGCAAGCGTCCTGGAAAAAGTGAGGAACACAGCACGCCTCACTGAGAGTACGGACACAGGCGTTTTTACGAAATTCGCGGTAGCGGTGAGGAATGCCGTCGCCACAGTAAAAGGCATGGACGAGCGATATTTGGCGTCACCTCAATTGCTACGCGAGCTTGTCGGAAGGCTCCCGCTTTCGGCGAGAATGGCATGGTTCGCGGTGAGGTCCGGAACCGTGAATACAAACATCGAGGACTTCTCGAGATGGCTGTCGAGTATGACAGATTCAGCGCCCCATTGCGGCGGACAGACCGCGCAAGTGATTGAAGACAAGGGGCGCAAAAATGCGCAAATCCACGCGATTCATCGAGCGCCGGAAAATACGCAAAATTGCGGTATTTGCGACTCAAGAGATCACGGCGCCGCGGCATGCAATAATTTTACGCGCTGTTCGGTATCTGACCGAGCGGCTATCGTCAAGGACAGAAGATTATGTTTTATGTGCCTCGAACCGTGGACGCCGAAACATAAACATGAATGCCGGGGCCGTGATAAAAAATGCAGCGTGGACAATTGTGAGATGCGGCATCACCGGATGCTGCACGGCGCGCCGCCTTCCGCGAAACGCGAGTGAAATCGTGTCGCTCGCGGGTCAGGTGACGGGCGCGCCGCGGCGCCCGGCCGACCTGGCCTGATAGACTGTGCTCGCCGCGAGCCGCGACGCCGAAAATGTGATTTTTTAAATGTGCAGAAAGTCGACGTGTGTGGCCCGCGGGGGCATAGAAAGACATTCGCCTTATGCGATAAAGGTTCGACCGTGTCACCGATGGACTCCGAAGTCGCCAGTGTGGTCGGTAAATCGGGACCGGTGCGAAATCTGCGCCTACACGGCGCCCGCGGTATGTGCGCCTCCGATCCGCGGTCGCGTCTAGGGCAGATAATTTTGAAAGGCAGCGGACTTGCCCAAAATCCGTTGAGTGATGAAAGTAAACACTTTGCGTAATTTGGATTTACGGCCCCGACAGTTTAGCCGAGAAACCGGGGAAATCAAGCGCACTGTGGGGATAACAAAAGTGTTATAAAATTATTATGGGGCATAGATTATGCCATTTGTGAAGTGTCGCGAGTTGGAGAGATAGCGGGTGCAGATAACGGCGTTTTATCGAGCACAGCACAAGGATGGATGAAAACCGGGGGCGTGCCAGGCCGCCCGACCATCGCCGCAACCGTGTCTTCCAGGATAGCTGAGCGGCCCAGTGAGAGGCCCGCGAGATGCACTCGCAGGACACATATTGAAATTGACTGGCCGGAAGTGACCCCCGCGTGCGGGTCAGTGAAGTGGATACCCGAGCGACCATACATGATGGAAGCCACCACTGTATAGCTTGCCGGCAGCCAATGGGCGACAGGTCTTCTGTGGAAAAGGAAGACATGCCCTTGCAGCCGAATTTCGGTTTTTTAATATTTTTTTGTGATAAAAAATATATATGGCCAAGGATCGGTTCAGCTCGGATACCGACATTGGAGCTTTTCGCACTTTGCGGATTTGTAGAGGCGCATCTAGATGAGATCGCCCATATTGCGGAGGGTAGTTACACTCATGTCTACCACGGCCAAGAGTCGGTTCATTTGGGAAACTGGCATTGGATTCTTCGCACTTCATGGATTTTTTCACCCCGAAATACAGGAAAATTCGGGTTATTTTCGATGAAGAAAATAAATTAAAATTGGATTTCTAAGGATCGGGAGGCCTTAGATATCATCGCGCTACATAGGCGCACTTTGGGACCGGCCATAACGATGAGACCGGACAAGACCACAAGATGTGTGGTGAGAATAAACTGGAGGCGGCGTGGGATAAATTTATTTTAATTTGTGCAATCTGCCAGTCGTGTGGAACCGTAATAAATTTATCAATCTGCCCAAACGAGAGGCGGATAGACGGCCGACAAGATGCCAACTACTGGGTGCTAAAAGGCGCATATTCGAGCCGGTGAGATTCATGGCTGATATGATGATCCGGTCGAAATATTATTTGCGAGCAGTTTGGCGGTCAAGATCGGTTTGGGGCCAGCAAACGAGGCCAGTACACGCCGAGAAGCGGCATTTTGGCATAAATTGTGTGCAAATAAATGCACGATGGCTCAAGAGAGCATACTAAGCCGCCGACGCAAAGTGTTACTGCACATTTTCTGCGGTGCCTAGGGACAGGCACGTTGCGCGGTGGCTTACATTGGAAATATATAACCACAGTACGGTGGTTATTATAACAGCGAAGATTGAAATCGCCCCCCTGAAGCCGTTTACGGCGCCTCGCCATGGACCGCGAGAAAATTAAAAGGCCGCGAGCGTGACAGCGAACATTGAGTCCGAACATTCGCGCCATATGGAGCGCGCGGTGTTCGGGACCGTTACAACCACGGTGATATATTGGAGAGGACAATTAAGAAGTATGGCCGCGAGAAAAGCGGCCGCCGCAACCCTGAGCCGGAGCAATTGCAACTACGACCGGCGTTTATTACGCAATACAACGACGGGGCATTTCCGGATATCAGGCGTTTTCGACATCTTAAGACTATTGCGCGCGACCTGCGGCGGCGCTGCGGCGCTTTATTGAAAATTGCCGGCGCGGCAGAGACCGCGCGCCCCGAGCAGATCTGACCGCGGATGAGCGGTGTGCTGCCGAAGGATCGTGGGTATTGCGAGCACAAGCGGAGTTTTTTGGACCGGAGCTCAGCATACTTCGGCGGGGAGCCCCCCTCCCCCGCACCAGCCGTTTGGACGTGGTGACCCCGCGACTGGACGAGGACGGAATAACCACAATGGATTCCCGATTGTCAGCTACAACAGTCGCCGATATACCGCCAGGCTTGAAAAAACCGATCGTGTTGGATGGCGGACACCCCTACAAGTGACCATAGGCCGACGCAGAGAAAAAAGGTATGGCGCGTTATTCACATGCATGACAACGCGGGCCGTTCACCTAGAACTGGTAGATTCTCTGACGGCCGACTCGGCCATAATGGCCCTACGACGACTCGCCGCCCGCCGCGGACACCCGTGGTATTTGTATTCCGACAACGGAACAAATTTCAGGAGCGCGCCCCGCGCCCGGAGACTTTGATGACGGCGTTCGCCGAGGCCGAGAACGTGGTGAACAGCCGCCCGCTGACTCACGTTTCGGTAGATCCACGGGACGACTCCCCGCTCACGCCGAACCACCTACTACTGGGCGCGGCCGGGCGACATTCTCATCTCGCCACGTATGGACCTCTGGATGAGCAGGTCTGCCTCAAGAAGCAGTGGCAGTTCGCCCAGCAGCTTGCAGACATGTTTTGGCGCCGGTGGATCCGGGAATACCTCCCGACTCTCGCCCAACGACGGAAGTGGCAGGAGCCGGCCCCTCCGCTTCGGGAGGGGGCCGCCGCCATCATTGCTGACCCCGCCCTTCCTCGGAACAGCTGGCCGCGAGGAGTCATCGTGGAGGCGGTTCCCGCCGCCGACGGCCAGGTCCGCACGGTGCGACTTCGGACCGCCTCCGGGGACTACGTGCGACCCGCTACCAGAGTCATCACCCTGCCGACGCAGCAGGCGTCGGAGACCACACACGCGTAGATGTCATCACCCGGCCTTCGAGGATCGTGTGCTACCTTCGAGTGCGGCAAAGCCACACGGGGGTGGTGTTTCGCACACGATCAATCCAGCGGCATAAAATTGAATTTTTTAAATTTAATAAAAATAACAATATATGGCCGTGTGTGTGTATGTGTAATTGTTACCATAAGGTTTATTTTTTTGAACATTGATGCATTTAGTTTATAATATTTCTTATACTCGCGTCGAGGCCTCGACAACTTGAATAGTTTTAAGAATTTTTTGTAATTTTATTCTATATGTAATTTGTAATTTTTTGTTGTAAATAAAATGAGTGGAATTAGCGGTCTTATTACTGACGAATCCTGACTGGAGATATAAGGTTTTGTGCATTATTAGGACATCCGCGAGATTCGGAAATAAACGTATCTCACTGTGGAGGATGACGGCCGATCTCACGGATTAAATTAAATAGCAAAAATATGTTTTTTGCCAGTTTTCAGATAACTGCGCAGCAGATTTGAAAGGCCGTTAAAATGGTCAGGCAGGCCGACGTTTGAACGCGACAAGCCGGCGCCTGGCGGGGGCCGCTGGTTTATGGACCAGACGTACGCGGCGCGTGGAAAGTTTGCAACGCTGTAAAATCAGAAAGTTCACGAGATGAACTCAGAAAAAGTGCACAAAACCTGGCATGTCATTTCCTGTCAGAATTCGTTATAAAATAAAGAATCGGATTAGTTTGGAAGGAGATACATCGAGAGATAGGAATCGGCCTTTTTTGAGGCGATTTATGAACGCCGACACATCCGGACACATTGGTACTAATTAAATTCACATGCGGATGTGCCAGGCGTTCAATTTGACGTAACATTTACATATGTACACCTCCCCGTTCGGGAGATAATTTGGCTAGGCGGGCACAATAGTCCG